>CAUYSK010084436.1:0-14054 GCA_963575035.1 Avahi laniger
GTGACTCATGCCTGTAATCCCAACACTTTGGGAGGCCAAGGCAGGAGGATCACTTGAGGCCAGGAGGTCAAGGCCACAGTGAGCTGTGATGACACCACTGCGCTCCAGCCCGGGCAGCGGAGTGAGACTTTGTCTCAAAAAGAATAAATAAGAATAAAAATAAAAGAGAGGCGAGACTGAACTATCGTGAACAGGGCTGCACTGTGGGCAGTGACTGCCGCCGATGACCAGACAGCGACTGGCTGTGGCTGGAGGGCCCGTGGAGGGGCTTCTGGAACAGCTGACAAAATCCTGTTACTCGGCCCAGAGGGAGTTCAGGAAAACGCAAGAGAAAAAAAAGGCTACAGTAGGTTTAGACACCAGGCCACAGTGAGTGTTTTGCTCACTGCCTGTTTTCACACATTGATACATTTTTTCAATTTTTTTTATTTGTTCTCAATCTTGTTCCCAGAAATATTTAAAAGAATCAAGTAAGAATATAAGCACATTAAGGTTGTTCTGATTTTAAACGTCAGCTACTTTCCTGCATTAAAGTATCTTGCAAGTGGAGTTAAGGGCCTCCTCCCCACGGCTCAGGCGTCCCGGTGAGACTAAGCCAGGCGCGGGAATCACTTGAGAACCAGAGATCAGATTTCACTCCCCAAAATACTCGCCTCTTTATCATGGGCCAGGTTTTAATGACTCCTCAGGCATAAAGGTCAATCTTACAGACATGGGAAAAGTGTTTGTTCTTGAGAAAAGATGGCTTTATGTGAGTATTTGAAGTTTCAGGGCAAGACTCGCCATGGGCCACTTGTCAGGAGAACTTGCCAAATCCGGGTGGAATCTCCCTCTTACGGCAAAATGTGAGCCAACTGAGCTGCGGCAATAATGAGCTCACATGAGAGGCTGAAAAGAACCAGGAAACCTTATATGCACAGAATTTGCGATCAGGTGCACAGGATACGGAGGCTGAGATGGAAACAGTCTCCTGAGGTGGAACAGACAAATTGCAGAGTGAAGGCTGAGCAAGGAGATGCACGGTAGTTACTTAAAAACCTTGGACTTCACTCCGGGGAAGATGGAACAGGTGTACGTCTCCCCACACTTCCCACCAAGCACAACCGGACGCTCCGGGCAGTGCAAGTAAAACCGACAGGGGAAGACCGACGGGTGGAGAGAAGGCAGCCGGCCAGGGCCTTGGGGCCCTCTGACAACAGGGTGGCGAATTCCCTGACTTTCTCTTTGCCTCCTACATCGCAAACCATGCACCAACGACGCACCAGGAAACCCAAGCAGAGAGACAATGGCTCTGAAGGCAATTCCAAATCTACTTGCTAGGGTCCGGAGGACACCTGTCACGTGTCCAGGAATCAGCCCAGTGCAGGTCCCTTTTAAATTGACCCCAAAGCAGGAAGTAACTTTTTCCTACGCAAAGGAGCCAGATTGGACCATCCCTGTTGCTATGAATCCAGCAGGAAACTACACACACACAGAATCCAGAGAGAGAGACGGTTTTCACAGATGCAGACTGCCGGGTGGAGGAGCTGAGGGGCAGAGATGAGTTGCACAGACATGAAGACCAAAGGACCTTCCAAAGTTCCTAAGAATGGGCTGCAAAGAATGTTTGCACAGCACACCGGAGCTGGCAGACCTCCTTGGCATTGTGATCAATGAAAAGTCTTATTTATTTATAAGGCAAACCCTCAGCCACCGCAGGGGCTGGAAAGGTCTCACTTAGGGTGGAGGCCTCGAGCAAGGAGCCAGCTCTGGGGGAGCCGGGCCGGGACAAGAACAGCGGGCCCTGGAGCAGCTCAGAGGATGAGACTGGCCCAAAAGGTCTGAGTTCTCAGCCGCAGGTAGCACGAGGCGGAGTCACCTATTGTGCAGAGGGGAGGTCCTGGAAATTCCCACCAGACACTCACTCCGTGGCTAGTTTCATACGTGTGTAGTGAGCTGAGACGTCCATGTCAGTCATACCACATATCGCAGATTCAACCCATGTCAAAGTAACCCTTTTGCTGAATTTTTAAAGACCCAAATTAAAATTCAGCAACAAAACTTCCTCGTGATTGAGCCCACACAGTGTGCTAAAGAACAATTTATGTTTAGTCCGTGAGAGAGGCATCTGTGATGAGCTACATTTACGGAGCAATAAACACCATGTCTTCCCATCCCTTCCAAAAATCCTGGCCACACAGCGGAGTACCAAAGGCCCAGGAACCGCAGAGGGAAGACTGTCTGCCTTCACGTCACCCAGCGTTCCCGGACTTGCTAGTTGGGCCACAGAGCGCGGCTGTTGTGCACAAGTGTCCTGAGGCCTCGTTAGGGAAATGCCACTGCGGTTCAAGCGTCAGAGCTCTGTCCCAGCCACGGTGTGGGGTCCGGAGCAAGAACCCACACGCCCTGCTCCAACAGGCTGCCCTTCCTGCCCAACACCGACGGCGCCTCCCTGCCGCCTCGAGCCCGTGCGTGTCTCAGCCACTGTCCGAGTACTCCCCCAGAACCGACCGTGGAACCCTTGACGGCAGTCCACGGCACGTACACTACGATGCCGAAACACAGACTAGAGGTCACTCTGCCTGGGTCACCCTGCCGGGTCGCAGGTGTGACTGCAGAGCCCACCGGGCAGCATTTCCCTGAACTCACCTCCCGCTGTAGAAACTACCGCCCCCAGTATCACTGCTGTGAAAAGAACGGCACAGGCTTTGTGCGTGAAATCTGGCGTTAGTCGTTCCTTTGTGTGTGTTTGTTTGTTTGTTTTGCAATTATGGTTAGACTTCTAAAAATAGAAGAAGGAAACTAAAGCATGAAATCCAGGCCAAAATATCCATTTTCTCAAACCCTCTTTCAGCCCAGTTTATAAATAAGACCTGCAAAGAAATTACAAATGCTGGGAGTTGACCGAAATGACTCCACTTACTGATCATTACATGCTCTTTTTGAAGAGCAATCTCAGGCCTTCTGCACAGCAGCGTCTCAGTGTCAAACCGGCAGCTACATCTCAGAAAACATCTGTGAAAGGGGCGGATTTTCTGACCTAAACTCCAGCCTCTGTCGCCACCGTCTGGGCTCTGCCCACGCCCCAGGAGGCTGCCGGCAGCCGGACGGATAGAGGTCTGAGGGTGAGGCCGTGACAGCCGGCCAGGCCCTCCCTGAGCTCTGGGGCACGTGGCCCCGTAACCAGGAGGTGGCTGCTCGCTGCAGATCTGACCCAAGCACGGCGTCTGGGGAGCTGCAGCGCTCAGCTCAGATCAGGCCCTTGTTCGTCTCAACAAGAAGGGCAGCCGCTCGGGGAGACGGAAACGCTCGTATTTTACACGAACAGTGGTGAGAAAGAACTACGGGGACAAGGAGGACGTTAGGGTACAACCTATTGTTGTAACACTCTCTGGAAACTGTATCCTAGAGGCGCCCTTCCCTCTCAAAGTCCTGCGAAGGATGGCGTGACGTTGCTGCTGGTGACAGCGATGACAAGCTGACCAGCCCTACGTGGGAGAATCTGCGACTGGTGCCCCCCGTGCGGAGAACTGGCTTCTTAGAATGAGGATGTTCGAATCTCTCATATGAAAAAGCAGTAGGCACACAGTGAGAGCCAGAATCACACTGTAGCAAGGTAAAGCAAACTCGCAAAGCCAGAATCTCTGCGTTTCCACAGCGATTGCTCTTCGGAGCCCAGACGGTGCCTCAGAACAGACGCTGGCAGCGTGCAGGACAGGGACGCAGACCGCGCTGCGGGGACAAGCACGGCTCGTCCGCGGCCACGGCTCCTGCTACTTTGTGCCGACTCAGAAAAGCTGCAACGCAAACTGCTGACCGAGGCTGGGTGGTGTCTACGCAGGCGTTCTGGACCTGGTGCCTTTGCAGACTCGCCGCAGCGGCGAGCTCTAGGCTATTTGACAGGAATCGGGGAAAATGCACACTTGCTTTTCATTAAGCTCTGAATTATCCAGACAGTTGCTGCCCTGGAGAACTTGCTGAGAGGCTGAGTATCTGCTGACGCTAAGGTCTCCACCCGTCGCCCTCCCCACGCACGCGTGCAGGAGGCACGTATCCACGCCAGATTTACGGTGATGTCCACTCGTGAGGAAGCCACACAATTCACAACCCACTGGGATGGGCTGTGTGCGCCGTCTGACCATTTGCATAATAATAATAAATAAAACTGCAGGCACCAGTAACACCCGTGCTGGAGGCAGTCTGCGTTATCACTTTGAACCTGGAGTTAGTCTCCTAAAGAACTCCCTCCAGGTGGGTACAAGTGTCGCCTGGCAGATGGGTGCACCCCCAGCAAGGGGGTCTGGTAAGGGAGCTTGTCATCGAAGCCCCAGGGAGGTAGAAAGCTTTAGCGGGGGTCACAGCACAGAGCAATAAGTAGATGTCTCTCCTTACAGCAAGCAGCACAGACAAGGCAGAGGTGGCTCCGCAGTCTTCCCAGAACCCCAGGCCCTGCGCCTCTGCGGCGCTGGCCAGAGCGTGGCTAAAACCTGCGGAGCCAGTCATTCCAAAGAAGAAAACACGAACACGGTTTGCTGACATTTCGGCACTGAGGACCATTCTCAGTCTGCTGCCGGCCCTGCCTCTCCTCCCTCACCTCCTCAGCTCACTGTAGTACAATGAGTTGTTGTTAATAATCACCTACGTTTTCTTAAGTTAGAATCAAGTTACACCCTGAATCACCTGCACAGTCGCCCCCTGGAGATCTTGCCTCGAGACCCCCAGATTCCGCGGCATCTGCTTTCCCCACCCGTACCCCCAGCACACAGGCACACAGCTCGTCCCAACGGGTCGCAGCGAATTCACGGCTCCCCGACATCCTCGGGGCCCCGGCCACCACGACCCACCGCTTCCTTCCCTGCACGGCATCTGCTTTTGCCAGTGAGGACCACGACGCCGGCAGCAGCGATGAGCTGCTGAGTCCTCAGTGTGCACCGAGCAGCACACGCATAGTAGGAGTTGGGTCCCCAGGATGACCTGTGGCGGGTTTCCCAGCTCAACGCTGTTGCCAACTGGGGCCGGGTGATTCTCCGTTGGGCGGGGGGCTGTCCTGTGCATCTGGGATGTTTAGCAGCTTCCCCCCAACCCCAAGATGCCAGTAGCACCTCCCACCACCTCCCCTCAGCTGTGACAACCACATTTCAAACGTCCCTGGAGGACAGAGTTGAAAAACAGACCTATAAAATAGTTACTGCCTGATTCTTTAGAGGCAGAGACTGAGGCCTGATGGGATTTGTCAATTTGCAGGTGTCGAGCAGCTGCTGTGACAGTGTGGGACTTAGCCCGACCCTGTGGCCCCGCTCCACCGGCCTGGCAGCTGCGGGGCAAGGCGCCTCCTCCCGCGGCTATAGAAACCATCTCCAGGTTGTACCGGGTACTACTTCCTCGCTCTGCCCAGCTTTGTGCGATCCTCCCGCTAGTTCTTCAGTTAATGCACACTTACCAAGTGTTTGCCACTGTGTTTCCGGAGAGTTCTGCGTTAGGGGCGTTATTCAGTGGGTTACGTTGCTTAGACTTCACAACATTCCTCTGAGTCAGGTCCCAATTATTAACCACCTTGTACAGAGGCCAAACCAATTGCTAAATGATAGCGTGAGAATCCGCAGCCAGGGGAGGTGCCGGTCGTTGCCTCGCCGGCGTGAGAATTGGAGCTCCCAGAAGTGAAATGCGCCCAGGAAAGGGACTGGCTGGGTTTACGGGAAGCCCGCCTGGCTTCCCTTCCCCCGTCTGTGAACACCAGAGGAAAGGGGCCACAAATGTGCAAAATGTTTCCTAATAATTGGGTTAGTTTTGACTTTGAACAAAGAAGACAAGCGCATCCGTGGCCACGTCCCTCCCTGATCTGGTTCGATCTTCGGGTCATCGTCAGGAAACAGTGACAGGCGTCTTCCCACCGGCTTGTCCCCTTCTCACTGCCCTCGGGGAGGTGATGACGTTTGCCCCTCGCTAGGCGCCTGTTCCACCTCATGGAAACACAAAGGGTCCACGGTGGAAGTTCTTTAAAGCACGATTATTGGGGTTTCGTTGTTTTTCTTCCGTTCAGATCATTATGTGCCTATTGCCTGAGTGGCGCTGTTGACACAATTGTTATCTTTCTGTGAAAAAAATACTCACTGTTGATCACTTCCAAATCCCCTTCCCTGAACTTGGTTATGAATAATGAATAGGTGTTGCGGATTTGTTTTGTAAAAGGTCACGCCATGCACTCACGGCCAGTCCAGATCAGCCAGCGTCAGTCAGCTCGGTGAGCCTGCAACCCCAGGCCACATAAACTGCAGTGATTACTGCATAAAAATTATCCCTGGTACATTTTCCCCGCTTCCGTCCCATTCTTTTGATCCATACGCTGCTCTACTCTGTTCTAAAGATTTACTGATTTCAATTAACAGTCAGAAAATATGTAACTTCTTATGCATAACGCTGGACTAGAAATATAGAATGTTTTCATCTTTAAATTGAAAATATGACTCACATAAAGATTAGCAAAAGGAAAAACACTGATATAAATTATCTCAAGATTTGGAGAATTAATATATGTGCATGTAAAAATTCTAAATGACAGCGGTGCTTTTTGTTCGTGATATCACACTGTTATTCCTAACCATAGCTGAGAAATACAGGAGTTAATTCAACCAGGAAAACACACAGAGAAACAAAAGCTGGTGCTGGGCCTCTGAACACGTCTTGCGCAATCCACCAAACAAAACTAGGTGAGGCGCGCCCCCTGCTGGCCACCACTGCGCCGTCCTATTTGCGGTTTTAGCTGAGACTGCCCCTCACCCACCGACTCCCAAACCAACCAGGTAAGTGACTCAAGGTTGTGTTCAGCTCAGCATTAAGAGGATGAATTCTTAACCAATGATAAATCTCCAGCCAGTTCTAAAGAACCAATTGCCTCCCGTAAGTGAAAAGCGCTACTAATTTTTTAAATGCTCCACATAAGAAAATCATAAAATCAATTATAATTTTTGGAGTTTATATTATCAAAAGACACAAATAAACAGAGAATTTTAGCACGTCCAACACAAGACACACAAGAAACGGATTCAGGACGAGAGATAAGAAGAGGTATTAGCAGTAAAGTCTTGGAGAACTTGGACTGCGGTCGGGGTGCCAAGGACGCGGGGCAGACTGATGGTCTCGTTGCAGAGACAGGGAGGGTCACACGGGACAAGGACAAGGCTGGCTACCCAGTTCTTGCACCCACACCCCTGAGGTTTCCCTAAGATTGAGAGATCGATCCATCCACGCACTTGTCCAACCAATAAGGAACATCGCTTACTTCTCGTAGAGCTGCCAACTGAGAGGGTAAGACCAGGTGTTTACATTATTTGGGTTTCTGTTTCCCCTGACAAACCTGTATAACCACTGCACTGGAGACAACAAGCATTTAAATGAGTCGGGCTGTCACCGCAGTAGCATTCCCTGTTGTTCATTCACTCCAGGCTTCATCTGCTTGTAGGAACATAAATCCGCCTTTATTCGGCCAGAGTTTGCGCAACAGAACAAGAATGAGGAAGATTCCTGGTTTCGAATAGGCCAATGAAACAGGCTCCGCGTGAATGAACCGCTGAGCTGACCAGGAAGCTGGACGACGGCTGTTCTGAGCAGGACTGGGGGCCCCTCGGAGCTCGCAAAGTGCCAGAGGCTGAGGTGCAGCTCGGCCTCTCTCAGCCCTGCCTCGGTGAGGCGGCCACCACCTTGGACGTGTCCTCCAGGAACCGGAGCTGCCCTCGAGGGTAAAACGCAGGCCGGGACATACCTGAGGCTATAGCTTTAACTACGTTAACTAAACAAACAAATTTTCCTCTTGCAAAGTGATTGCCTGATTTATAGGAAATAAACTGGCAGTCAGTGATGCTAGAAACTTCTGGCCTCTAGCTCAGAGCCCCACGGGCAGCCTGGAGGGACCAAGCACAAAGCCGTGGGAATTTCTGGGGAGAACTGGAAACTGCAGGGAACTGCCTTGCCCCGGAGGTGCCGATTTCTTCCTGTGCTTGCTCTGTTTTTGTCTCGGTCCCCATGAGGTGTCCTCCGGAAGACACTGGTTTTACAGGAAGACTCTGCAGAGAGAATACAACCACCGTCTGCTGCGGTTGCCGTGAGAACCGCAACTCCAGGCAGCAGAGAAGCAGTTCGCCGGGACATTGCCGGTCTGTCCCCGAGTCAGCGGGTGGCATCGGCACCAGGACTCGGGGCAGTTCTGTGCTTTCCGGGGTGGGGATCTCCCACGTGTCTGTGTGACCTGGGCCACGGCGGCTGCAGTGACAACGCCCATTCTCCACGCCTGGTGGGACCAAGGCACTGAGAGGCCGCCGAGGGGCCGCTCTCTGAAGTGTGATCCCTGGCCCGCAGGCGCTGAGCTGAACCCACCCGCTGGAGGTGAAAACGAAATACGGCCCGGAGAAAAACCCCACCCATGTCCTCACTGGTGCTGCCAGGGAGGCTGGAATAGAACGTGCGCTTTTCTAGGGGAACGGAAGATAGGCGGGACCCACGTTTGTTTCCTCATCGGGTGCAGACTGGCACATCATAAATAAGTTTACGGCCCAAGGTCCACACTCTCCCTCGCGTGTGAGAGAGCCTGGGACGCCCTTCTGGGGAAAGGCGACGGCAAATGGCAAAACCACCCCCACCCCTGGCCGTTCGCCTGCCCGGAAGGTTCCTTGTGGAACCAGATGTGCGGCGTGGGAGGGCCTCCTGTTTTGCCAGGGAAGTCTAGGAAGTCTGCGCAACAACAGGAGTGCGATGGGTTCAGTAGTGCCCACGGAAACGTGGATTCTGCCGGCAATACTTTGCATTCTCTCAGGTTTTATTTCCTCCTGAGTGAACAGAATTTCAAAGGACTTAAAGGAAGCAACCAGGTACAGTTTGAAAGATCTGAATACAATTCTATACTGTGCCTGCTTTCTTCCCTTGAAACTAAAGAGAAGCGTCTCTGTTTTTCTTTCCCCGATCTTAATGCATATACTATTTTAAATGCAGCTTTGAAAACTCCAACATTTGACATAAACATTTTACTTGATGACACAACGGTCTGCCCAGAAGATGTTTCTTAACATTAATGTGGAGAAAGTTATGGCTCTTCGTGTCCAACTTTCCTGCCACGGGACGTTAGAGCCACGCTCTCTGCACAGGTGGGATTCACACTGTGAAGTAACGTGCTCACCTGAGAGGTGTCGCTGTAGCGACAGACGCCCTCAGCTGGGATGAAACCAGCCTGCCCGCCCTGCTCGCCTGAAAAGTTTTGCCTCAGGGTGTGCTGTGTTACCTCCAGGGCTCCGCAGGGCTCTGCACCCTCTGCCTGGCACCTCCTCACGTTTTTGGCCTGGTAAAACCCAGGTGTCTGTGGAGGAGACTCAGCGTGGCGTTGCTGCCTCTCGGGGTCTTTCTGAGCGTGGCCGGGCACAGCTGGCAGCCTCTCTCTGCTCACAGGTGTGCCTGGCACAGCGCTGCAGGGTCAGGGACCCGGGAGCTTTTAGAAAACCCGATACCTGGGCCCACCCCTGACGTGCTGACCAGCTGGCCTGGGGAAGGGCCCAGGTGACGGCGTCTTTGCAGTCCGCTCCCTGATTCCAGCACTGTGCGGCCAGGGCGGAGCCTCGCTGGGGTAGTGCTCAGGGCAGGGCCTTGGGGAACCACGTCCTGCCCCAACGCTTCTTAGTGCTGTGACCTGGGACAATTCCCTACCTACGCTCAACTTTCTTCATCTGTAGAATGGGGATAATAAAACCTACACCACGGGATTGGGTCAAATAACACAGAAAGCAGCACGAGCCCGGCACGTCATACACACTCACTAAATACTGATTTGCCATTTTTAAATGATCGCTTAGTTCTATTTTTGTTGTCTACTTCCCCAATGGACGGTGGAGCCTTTGGGGACATAGTTTTCTATCTCTGTGTCCTCAGCACAGAACCTGGCGCCTGACTGGTGCTCAAGGAACTGGATGCGAAACGTTCTGTCAAACCGAAAGTTTATTACCACTCTTTCTGCCTAGTAAATCCTCTTTGGATATTTTATGATCATTCTGTCCGACTCATTTTATGTCTCACATCTGAGAAACAGGATGTCCCTCGAGGGGTTGAGATCCCGCAAACCAGCGGCCGCCAAGGGCGTTTGTCACCCGCCTCCCCCTCCCCCGCCCTGCTGAGGCACCTGCTGCTCTGGGCCCCGATGGTGACGGCTGTTCTTCCTTAGAGAGCTGCAGTGACAAGGTCTTTTCCTTCTCGAAATTATTATAATTAAATAAAGAAATGACTCAAAGGGAGAGAGCGGGGACAGTAAATGATGAGTCTCAGAACCGCAGCTACTGTGCAGCCAGGAGCAGCTTTTGGTTTCTCCAGTGACTCATTCCTTGCCGCGGTGGGGCAGGCGCGGTGCCGCCTCTGTGAGTCTGGCAAACCTGAGCGCAGTCTGGATGCTGGCACTCCAGTGAGGAGGGCCAGGAGCCCGCGTTTTACCTCGAGCGAGGAATTTGTCTTCCTCGTGGAGACGGTGCTATCACTGGTTTAAACTTCTGTAAAACCTACCGGGCAACTGACTCCTCCTTGCCATCTGCACGTCCTGCGGGTGCGGGGCGCTCTCACGGAAGGCCCCAGCCTGTTGGTCTTGTGCTTCCCCCAGCCCCCCCGCACTCAGCCCTGAGGACGCCTTCCCCGCCCTTCCGCGCCCGCAGCGCCCGTCGTGTCCCGCGTGTGCTCCTGTCCTTTCCATCCGCGAAGCCAGGGCTGCGCACACTGTCTTTGATCCCAGCACTTTGCTCAGAGCCTGGCACACAGTAGGCGCTTACTAAATTGTTGAGATTGAATAATAAGTAGACAAATTAACCTGATTAAAAGTTAACAAATGAACTTTATTTAATAGCTTGGATTTCTAAAATACTCTTTGAAAGTCTGGATCCAGAGGCAGACTTAAAATATTTTAAGGATTCTTCTAGAAAGACTCTAATATAAATGAAAATACAACAAGGCTGTTACTGGAGAAAGCTCTCTCTCTACATTTTCATAATCATTTCTTCCAGTAGTTAAATCAACACTTGATTGTTGTGAAGGTCAGGGAAACAAACAGGCTCCACGTTTGCCTGTGGGCTTGGCTGGGACCATGAAAGGCATGGCGTGACTCGCAGAGGCTTCCGGAACCTACTGCGAAGTGCTCATGAGGTCCTCCAGCAGCAGTCGTCTTCAGGATGCCTCTTTTGGGTGTGCGGTAAAATGCACATAACGTAAAATTCACCATTTTAATCATTGCTAGATGTTCGGTTTAGTGGCACTACCTACATTCACGTCGTTGTCAGCCACCACCGCTGTGCGTCCATGGAACCCTTTTCATCTCGTAAAACTGAAACCTGCCCCCCCGAAACATCAACTCCCCGCCCTGCTCCCCGCAGCCCTGCACCCACGGTCCTACTTTCTGTCTCTGCAGATTTGACTGCCCTGGGGCCGCAGGTGGCTGGGAACCAGTAGTATTTCTCCTTCTACAGCCAGATTGTCCCACTCAGCACACTGTCCCCGAGGTTTATCCGTGCTGTAGCACGAGGCAGAATTTCCTCCCTTTTAAAGGTGAATAATATTCCATGTGCACAAACGCCACGCTTTGTTTATCCCTTCGCCCACTGGCAGATCCCGGGTCATTTCCACCTTTGTTGTGAGTGATGCCCTGTGGACATGAGTGTATGAGCACCTCTTGGAGACCCGCTTCAGTTCTGAGCACAAGCCCGCGAGGGGGTTGCTGGGTCACGCGGCAACTCTACTTTTAGGATGCTGCTTGCCACGCGACTGCACCATTCTGCATTCCCAGTTCCTCCACATCCCCACCAACCCGTGCCATGCCATTTTCCTGGTTGCTTGGTTTATCGCAGCCATCCTAATGGGCATGACACGGAGAAACACTTCTTTGAAAATCAGGAACTGCTTAATAGTTTCAGTGACTAAGCAGAAGAAATCCCTGTATCTGGGAAACAATGGGTCAGAGGACAGGTGCGCCCGAGGGCGTCTGTGGGCGTGAGGTAGAGCCTGGGGAGGCAGAGCCTGGGGAGCTCTGGCTCAGTCTCGCCGCCTCGTCCCCTCCAGAGACCCCAGCTCTGGAATTAGAGCAGGAGGCTCAGGCTGAGGTTCCTGGGCCCGCGGCCATCAGGCCCCACGTTTGAGTGTCACCTCTGCCGCCACTTAGCCATGTGGCCTTGGGCACATCACCATGCGGCGTCTACTTTTTCATCTGAAAAATGAGGATGATGACGTGTTTCCCAAGCGGTTCCAGAAACGCTGTGCTAACAATGAAAGCACCGCACAAAGCCAGGGGAGGCTCAGCCACCTGCAGCTGGACCTGTCCCTACACAGAGGGTGATCAGCATTTCCAGACACTGCGCTGAAGGCTGCACCCCATTCTCCACGGAGGCCCTCCTGGGGACCCTCAATAATGACATGTGTGGGCTGTGACGAGAACACAGAACAGTGGAAACAGTGAAAGGTCTTCTCGCGTTCCCTGGGTAGAGACCTCCCTCCTCCCTCGTCCTGGCGTCACACCGGGCTGCTACTCCACAGACAGCCACCTCAGTGACAGCCTTGCCACCTACAGCTCAGCTGCTCCTACCCTCCCTGACATGTCAGGACCTGGTTTCCCTAGTGACCTTCCCTTCAGGAGAGCCTCACAGGAGCTCCCCACGGCCTGGCTGTTCCTCTGTCTTCCTCCATAACCAGCCTGCCCCGGTGCGAACGTCCCCCCGAGGCTCACGCTGACATGCAACTGCCATCCTAATGGTGTGAGGAGGTGGCAATTAGGGAGTGGGGGCCCCACCCTCCTGAATGCATTAGCGCCATTGTCACGGGAGGGGGCAGGTCGGGCACGGTGGATTGTTACACAGTGAGCCCCGCACACACTTGCTCTCCGCCGTCCTGTGGTGGAATAACATGGCAATGACGTCCTCGCCAGGTGCAGCCACTAAGCTTGGACTTCCTGCCTCCAGGACCGTGAGCTACACAAACCTCTACCCTTCGTGAATTACCCAGCCCGTTGTACTCAGTTACAGCAACAGCGAACAGATGTAGACGCTGGCGAACTTTGCCTAAGTTGGGCAGGTGTCTGAGGGTCTACACTGACACACACGGTGCATACTGTGTTCCACAAGCATCACAGCCCGGCATTCAATGCGCGGATGCAGTGGCAGTAATAAGCAGTTCCTATTTATAAACCCCGTGAGGGAAGGAAGGAAGGTACTGTTATTCCCATTTAGAGATGAGCAAACAGATGCTCCAAGAGGTGCAGGAGTTGGGCCAAGTCCACAGTCACCAGACAACGAAACCAAAGTGCATTCCTAGATCTCCGGGAGCTAGGCCAGGGCCTGCACTCACGTTCTACTCCTGTTTTCTCTTGGGGTTGCTATAACAAAATACTTCAGACTGAGTGATTTATAGACGACAGAAATGTATTGATCACAGTTCTGGAGGCTGTGAAGTCCCAGATCAAGGCGCCGGCAGATCTGGTAACGGGCGAGGGCTGCTCTGCGTCAAAGAGGGCGTCCTGCCGCTGTGTCCTCACGCTGTGGAAGGCGCCAGGAAACTCCCCTGAGCCTCCTTCATAACAGCACTAATCCCACCAATCCCACTCAAAGGGTCCCGTCCTCGTGACCAAATCACTTCCCAAACGCCCCCCTCTTAGCCACCACACTGGGGATTAGGTGTCAACACACAGATGTGCAGGGGACACTAACCGGCAGACCATAGCACCTGCTTTTTCTCCTCCTCGTGGCCTTTCTCTTCGGGCTTATTTGTCCTCACTTAGATTTTGATTTTCCTCATGTCGGTGAAGTGCTGGTGAACTGACTCACTGAAGGGAAACAGGAGCGGCAGCTCTGACTTAGAGCGTTTGCCTGTTCCCGAGGGATACGCGCTCCCGCCACGGCTGATGTAAGCGGCCAGTAGCGGTAACAACTGGCTCACCAAAGTCCAGAGCATTTCACAGTCGACCTTCTGGAACATCACGGCTCATACCCCCTCCTCTGCTGTGTCCAGGCTGCCAGCCTGTGTCTCTTCAGTGGGTGGTTCAAGCCACTCACATCTACTGAGAGAATTGATAAGTG
>CAUYSK010084437.1:0-26246 GCA_963575035.1 Avahi laniger
CCAAGAACAAAGGTGGAGGCATTATGTACCCTGAATCCAAATTATATTATAAAGCTATAACAATCAAAACAACATGGTACTGGCATAAATACAACAGTGAAACAAAATAGAGTCCAGAAATAAAACCACACATATAAATTCGTTTTCTACAAAGGTAGCAAGAATATACAATGGGGAAAGGACAATCTCTTCAATAAATAGTGTTGGGAAAGCCAGATATCCCTATTCAAAAGAATGAAATTGGATACATGCTAAACCATACAGAAAAATCAATATAAAATGGATTAAAGACTTAAATGTAAGACCTAAAACTGTGAAACTGCTAGAAAAAAACATTGAGAGGAAGCTCTTTGAAACTGGTCTTGGCAATGATTTTTTTTTTATATCTATATTACCAAAAGCATTAGCAGCAAGAGAATAAATAAACAAGCAGGACTACACCAAACTAAAAAGTTTCTGCACAGCAAAGGAAACAATCAAGAAAATGAAAAGACAACCTACAGAATGGGAGAAAATATTGGCAAACTGTATATACATCTGGTAAGAGGTTGATATTAAAAACATATAAGCCACTCATACAACTCAATAGCAAAAACAAAGCAAAAACAAACAAACAAAAATGATTAACAAATAGGCAAAGGATATGAATTGGTATTGCCAAAGAAGATGCGCAAAGGGCTAAGAGGTATATGAAGATGCTCAACATCACTCATCATCAGGGAAATGCAAATTAAGACCACATTGAGATATAACCTCACTTCTGTTAGTACAGATATTATCAAAAAGTCGAAGATAATCAGTTGGCAAGGTTGTGGAGAAAAGGGAACCCCGGTATGTTAGGTCTGGAGCTGAGAGAGACACACACAAAGCCTCATGTGTAGCAAAATGCTGTTTATTTTGAGCATCTGGGTGCAGATGGGTGGAGGCTGAAAAGGCGTCCACCCTGAGGGAGGGGAAAGCCTTGGGTTTTATAGAGGGTTTCTCCAGGGGGAGTAAGCAAGTGGGCCAGAACAGCCACTCGTAATAAATTCTTTTTCAAACAACATTTCCTAGGACCCCTGTCCCAGTCACATCCATCCTTCAGCTCTGGCGGTCGTTCTTATCAGGAGAGACGGGGAGGGATAAACTTCGTCTCTATGGGGGTGTGGGGGAAGGAATGCTGGCTGCAGCTGTCTGTTAGATTTACAAAGTCCAGGGACTCTCCAGATTCCTGTGGTTATCGTTTTGGGAGCCTGTTTTCCATTAACCGAATTCTATTCTACACATACTTTTTGGGTTTCCACCTGGAACAAACCTAACATGGTACACTGTTGGTAGAAATGTAACTTGATACAGCCATTATGGAAAATGGTATGGGGATTTTTCAAAAAAGTAGTAACGGAACTAACATATGATCCAGTAAATCTAGTTTTGTGTGTATATCCAAAGGAAATTAAATCAGTACCCCAAAAAACTTTCTTTTATAAGATTAATAAGTTCTGGAGACCCAACATACAACATGCTGACTACGATTAATAATAACAGGTTATATACTTGACATTTGCTGAGAAAGTACAACTCAAGAGTTCTCATCACACACACACACACACACACACACACACACACACACACACACAAATGATAAATAGGTGAGGTAATGGATATGTTAGCTTGATTGTGGTAATCATTTCACAATCTACACCTATATCAAAACATCACACTGTACGCCTTAGAAATATACAGTTTTTATTTGTCAATCATACCTAAATAAAGCTGGACTTTTTTTTTAAGTTTTAATTTTTTTTTTTTTAGTGAGAAAGAAACTAAGTATAAGCAGACTTGATGGTTCCCAAAGCCTAACACACTTAGTTATGGATTAGGCATCCCACCCAGCATACATCCCAGTCTCTGTTTAATCTTCCTGGTCACCTCTTTCAGTGTATTTCCTTGGCACTGACTGATGATAAATTGCTATCATTGTTCCTTTTGTTATTTATAAATGGAATTAGATTGAGCTATTTCTCCCACTAGAAACCTTAATTGCAATGCAGTTTTCTGTTCTCCCAAAATGACCCAAGGCTGTGTTTTTTTCCTTAATTGAAGACTTCAGAACACCTGCCTTCATCACACATTTATTGAAGCTGTGTGCTCAGATGTCTATGGCTATTAGATTGTAAAACAATCATCTGTTGTTTATCATGCAGTAAATCTGCATTCTGTGTTCAGTACACATAAAAAGCTGTTATATCATAATACAATTTCTCTTATTTTATTCATTCTGCAAATGTAATGAAAAGTCAAACTGTGTGTTATAGAACCTGGGAAACACTTTATTTCGATTTTTAAAAAATAAGTCAAATGCAGACTAAGAGTATAATGTTAACTTCTACTTATGTTAGATTTTTCTTTTATCGTCTATCAAATAAGCTCAAATATGACCTGATACTTGTTCTGATCAGTTGAATTTCTATGTCAATGGGCACTTGGGTTGATTCCACATCTTTGCAATTGTGAATTGTGCTGCAATAAACATAGGAGTGCAAGTGTCTTTTTGATAAAATGACTTTTTTCCTTTGGGTAGATACCTGGTAGTGGGATTGTTGGTTTGAATGGTAGGTTTGTATTTATTTCTTGGAGGAATCTCCATACTGTTTTCCATAAAGATTGTATTAATTTGCAGTCCCACCAACAGTGTATAAGCACTCTTTTTCTCTGCATTCATGCCCACAGCTGTTGTTTTTGGACTTTTTAATAAAAGCCATTCTAACAAAGGTAAGGTAATATCTCATTGTGGTTTTAATTTGCATTTTCCTGATGATTAGTGACATTGAGCATTTTTTCATATGTTTATTGGTCATTAGTCTATCTTCTTTTGAAAAGCTTCTGTTCATGTCTTTTGCCCACTTTTTAATTTATTTTTTCTTGCTGGTTTGCTTGAGTTCTTTGTAGATTCTGGATATTAGCCCCTTATGGGATATATAGCTCACAAATATTTTCTCCCATTCTGTAGGTTGTCTATTTGCTCTGTTGATTATTTTGTTATCTAATTTCAATCCCCTCCTTTGAGCCAAAGCTCTTCGGACATCTCCACTGAAATGTATCACTCAATGCTAAAATTAAATATGTCTAAATCTGAAGACGCTCTGTCTCCCAAATGTCCACTATCTCTGCTTTGCCATCTACATGAATTTTCCTGCTTCAGCAGCTGGCCAGCCTAGAAACTTAGGAATCCTATTTTCTGCTTCTCATTCACCTACCCTCCTGATCATCCACCGGTCTTATTAATTTTCCTTTTTATTAAATTTTGCTTCCTCATCTTCTCTCCTTTTCCACTTTCTCTAGTTCTTTTATTTTCCTCACCATTTCTGCCTACATATTCAGATTTGACTCCCAATTGCATTTCTTTCTTTTATTCTCATAAGCATTCAACCATCCATCCTCCACATATAACCAAAATAGTTTCTCCAAAATGCAAGTGTGCTTTAAATATTTCAATAACAGTAAGTTGTCATAATTTTAAGATGTTTACTTTAGAACATCAAACCTTTCATAATTTGACCAGTACCTTCTTCTCATGTATCATTTCTTGTCTCCAATCTTTACTGAACCCTCTTTTCTGTCTATGCTTTCCAATAGAATGTTCCAGACCATCTATGCCTCTGTGGCATTACATATGCTCCTTCCTGGAACACGCTTCTCTCCTTCCTCATCCAACTGACCCCAGTTCATCTTTCAAAGCACAATGTGAGTATTATTTCCTACAATGACCCCTCTTCCCCCAGTCTGAGGGCAGATCTTCCTTCTCCCTTCCTGTACACACAGAACAACGTAGATTTTTATTACCCTGCACACAGCATAATTTCTTGCAGTCTTTGATATATTTGTCTCTTTCACTGGGATATAATATTCTTTCCATCAAGATTTGTCTTCTTTAAATTTGCATCTCTCTAGCATCTCATAGTGCCTGGCAGATAATAAGGGTTATAAAAAAAATGCTGCAAGTTATAGACTGTTTTCTGTACTTTTATATTAAAAAAATAAAAAACAAAGAGTCGAGTCTTGTAGAAGCTAATAATGTGGGCAAAGTCATATTGTAGATGAATCAAAGAGCCTGGTTTGAACTCAAGTTTCTCTGTTGACAGTCCACAAAATCCTTACCCATATACTCTTGTAACAAAGTATTAAAGTAATACACTTACGAAAAATGAACATTCTCTATATAATTATATATGTGATTATTTAAAAACTCATAATATTTAGCTATTACTTCTTTTATATTAAGAAAATTTATATTTACTTTGATTAAAGCTGTACGTATCGTACCTACTGGTTCTTTCACTACTATACTTCTTGAATACAAAGCCTATAAAATCCAGATCTCTTTTAAACAACTTCTTTGCTTTTGATTTGTTTCTCTTATTGGATTTAATGTTGCAAAAACATTAGGCAGAAATCTTTATGTATGTTTTAATTAGGCACCTGATGACATAGTTAATGCCAAACAAGTATAAACTGCTTATATAGAATTATTATGTTGGCAGAAATCAATTATTTTTATAAAATGTAATAATGCTGAATGTTAATGCTTTCTTTGCAGCCACTATATCAACAATGGCTCTATAGGGGAGGGGCCAAGCTGGTGGACTAGAAGCAGCTTGCATATGCCACTGTGGTAGAGAGGATTGAAAGTGGCGAGTGGTCATTTACTTTCAGATCGATCATCTAAGAAGAGCATTATAAATCAAAAGAGAGGTGACAGGAGACACTCAAAATGAAGGAGAAGGAAGGGAAGTGACCTGCTTTGCAGTTTGGAGGTACACAGGGAAGACAAGTGCACAGGTGGGGAAGGTAGAGAGGGAAGAATCCCAGGGCTCCACACTCCCCCCATGATCACTGCTGTGCAACCTGCAGGAGGAACCCTGCACTGCAGAAGGGCAAGAGACTGACATAGGGAGCTATCTGGAGACTCCATAGCAGCACTGCTCTGGAGAAAGCACAGCAGTGACACACCAGCTCACAAACCCTGAGTGCTGCAGCTGGTGCCATCTTAAAAGGCTAGACCCAGAATGCTGCATCTACTCAGGGGTTACATCCATTGCAGTTGTCTCCCCATCGCCTCTGCCAGTCTGGAGTAGGGGATGGGAGCAGGGAGGCTGGGCACCATCATGTGTCCTGTGGGCAGGAACCATGCACCCCCACTGCCGCTGGGGCACCTGGGTGGCCAACAATCACTACCACCTGTTGATGTGGATGGGGCTGCCCTCAAGCTGGTGCCCAGAAAACAAATGACCCTACCCAAGGATCTGAACAGGGCAGCTCTTAACCGCCTATGGGTTTGGGCCAGCTATCTTCAATCTGCATGGACTGACAAATGTGCGGCTGCCCACAGATCTAACCCGGATGGATCTCAAGCCTGCCTGAGCTGACAGTCACCGCTGCCTGCAGGCATGGGCAGAGCTGTGCTAAAGCTGGCCCTGGGCTCACAAATGCTTCCCTCTGAGAGTCTGAGCCGGGCAGCCCTCAATCTGGACAAGGGTGTGAAGCCCCATGGCTGGAGGGTAGAAGTGAGACTATGCTAAAGCCACATAGGGCAAAAAATGCCATCACTCACACATCGGAGTGGGGCAGCTCCCAAGCCAGTGTAAGTAGATAATCCTTACCACCCAGGGGCATGGGCAGGGCTGAGCTCAAGCCAGTGCAGGCTGACAAATGCTGCTGTCTGCAGATCTGAGTGGAGCAGCTCTCAAGCTGGCTTGGGTTAATAAGTGCCACAGCTGAAAGAATTAGATGGTACATTCACTCACTCTGCAATGTGGAGATTGACAGTGACAACCACAGGGGAACAGTGAGGCAGGGGACTCAGGAAAGCAACGCTCTGTTAAACGCTCACAGTACATTCACGTGTCTCGGGCCGGGTCAGTCCTCCAAAGTGGGACACAAGTGTGCCATCCAGGGACTTCTCCTGCTTTGTACTAAGTAGGAGAGTTCCCAACAGAGGAGAGCAAGTGCACTACAAGTTGAGACAATAGATTTCAGATGAGAAAGAAGCAGCATAAGAACTATGGCAACATGAAAAACCAAGCTGTTTTGACACCCCAAAGGATCATACTAGATCTTCAGCAACAGCCCTCAACCTAAAGGAAACTGTAGAAATGTCAGAGATGGATTTCAGAATACAAATGGCAAATAAGATGAATGGGATTGAATAGAAAGCTGAAAACTAACACAAAGAAATCAAAAAAATGTTTTAGGACATGAATGAAAAAAATGAAAAACTCCCTAAAGAGACAGACAGCCTAAGAAAGGATATAATCGAACTTAAAGCAATGAAAGGATCATTTAGGGAATTTAAAAATACAACAGAAAGCTTCAACAACAGGCTCAATCATGCAGAAGAAAGTATTTCAGAGCTTTAAGACAAGACTTTTAAACTAATTCAGTCAGTCAAAGATGCAGAAAAAAAGAATAAATAAAAATGAAGAATCACTCTGAGAAATATGGGACTATACAAAGTGGGCCAATATAAGAATTATAGGTATCCCTGAGGGAGAAGAAAAAGCAAGAAAATGGGAAACCTATTTGAAGAAATTAATGAGTAAATCTTGGTATCATTAGAGATTCCTATATATAGATACAAGATGGTCATTGAAGACAGGAAAGATTCATAGCAACTACATCTCTAAAATGTCATCAACCTGACCAAAGTCAAAATGAAGGAGAAAATTGTATAAGTTGCAAAATGAGAGCAAAAACTAACCTATACAGGAAAACCCATCAGGCTAATAGCAGACTTTTCAGCAGAGACCATAAAAGCCAGAATGGATTGGGGCCCCATTTTTAGTTTTCATAAGCAGAACACTGCCAGCCAAGAACTTTGTCTCCTGCAAAACCAAGCTTCATAAGTTATGGAGATATAAAGACCTTTTCCAGATAAGCAGACACTAAGGGACTTCATCACCACCCAGACCTGCCTTTCAGGAAATACTCAAAACCGCATTTCATTATATGTGGAACAGCACAATAGTTAGTCACCAGTGTAAAATCACCCAAAATATAAAGCTCATAGCTCTAATAAAACAATGACACAAGAGAGAAAACAAAACAAAGTATCATTCAACATGATGAACAGAATAGCACCCCATCTGTCAATGCTAACACAGAACATGAATGATCTGAACACCCCACTTAAAAGACACAGACTGGCTGAATGGATTAAAAAAAACACATTTTTTTTTTTAATGGGCTGTCTCTAAGAAACATCTAAACTTCAAGGACTCACAGAGACTCAAGGTAAAGGAATGGAAAAAAGTATTCCATGCAAATGGAAACCCAAAGTGAGCAGGTATAGCCATTCTCATAACAGATAAACTAGACTTTAAATCAACAGTGGTTAAAAAAAGGCAAAGATGTTCATTATATAATGGTACAGGGAGTAATTCAACAAGAAGACATAACAATCCCAAATATATATGTACCTAACCCAGGAGTATCCAGATTCATAAAGCAAATTCTACAAGATCTAAGCAAAGAAATAGACAGTAGCATTGTAATTGCTGGGAACTTCAAGATCCCACTGATTGAACTGGACAGATCATTGAAGCAGAAAATCAATAAAGAAATACTGGACTTAAACAGAACTCTAGAACCAATGCAACTAACAGATATTTACAGAATATTCTACCCAAACACTACTGAATATACATTCTTCTCACCAGTACACAGGACGTTTTCCAAGATCATATCTTCAGCCACAAAATTTTAGCAAATTCAGAAAAATCAACATCATACAAAGTACCTTCTCATAATGCAGTGAAATAAAATTAGAAATCAATTCCAAGAGAAACACTCAAATCTATATGAAGTCACTGAAATTAAATAGCCATCTGTGGAATGATTCTTGGGTCGATGCTAAAATTAAAATGGAAATCAAAAGTTTCCTCAGACTGAACAACAAAGGAGACATAAGCTTTCAAAATCCATGGGATACAGAAAAAACAGTCCTAAGGGGAAAGTTCATAGTCTTAAATGCTACATCAAAATTACAGAAAGGTCATAAATTAGCAATCTAATGCCACATACCACGGACTAGAAAAATAAGAGCAAACCAAACCCAAAGCCAGAAGAAGAAAACAAATAACAAAGGTCAGAGCAGAACTAAATGAAATGGAAATCAAAAAAAGCAATACAAAGGGTCAAGAAAACAAAAAGTTGGTTATTTGAAAAGATAAACAAAATCAATAGACCAGTAGCCAAATTAAGCAGAAATAGAAAAGAAAGAACTCAAATAAGCTCAATCAGAAATGAAAAAGGAGACATTACAACTGATATCGTAAAAATGCAAAATATCATCCATGAATACCACAAAAACCTCTACCCACACAAACTAGAAAACATAGAGGAAATGGATAAATTCCACACACAACCTCTGAAGCCTGAATCAGGAAGAAATAGAAATCTGGAACTGACCCATAAAAGCAGCAAGATCGAAGTAGTAATACAAAATCTACTAACAACAAAAAGCCTCAGACCAGATGGATTCATAGCTGAATTCTACAAGATTTACAAAGAAGAACCGGTCCTATCCTACAGAAATTATTCCATAACATTGAGAAGGAGGGCATCCTCTCTAATTCATTTTATGAAGCCATTATCATCTTGATATCTAAGCCAAGAAAGGACACAAAAAATAATGTCTTTTGCAGCAACTTGGATGAACCTGGAGACCATTATCCTAAGTGAAGCATCTCAGGAATGGGAAAACAAGCACCACATGTACTCCCTAATAACTGAGAGCTAATTCATGGGCACACATGGGCACAAAGAGATGTAAGGGACGTTGGACACCAGGAAGGGGGCAGTGTGGAAGGGGATGAGGGATAAAAATTTACTTGTTTTTACAGGTACAATGAACATTAGCCTGGTGATAGGCACACCAAAAGCCCCAACTTAGGCTTTATACAAGGTATCCATGTAGCAAAAACGTTTATGCCACTTTAATATTTTGAAATGAAAAATAAATTTTAAAAAGATTTGGAGGAAACTCATACAACATTAGATGGATCATATACTCAGACTGCTTTACATTTATTTTTTAGCAAAACAAAATATTTAAGAAGAAAACCAACAAAACCCCACACTATCTCTGTAAACTTCTTTATTCTAATAATTTATTTCATTTATGGATATAAATGTTTTGAGGGATAAAACATTTTCACCTTTTTATTCATTAAGTTCTGCAATTAAAATGCGTAAACAAAGTCCTATTTTCATTTAAAATTTTTAGTAAATTTTCTCTGTCAACTAAAGATGTGGCTTTAAAAATTCTTTCTATATGTTTGTCTAATAATCAGCAGAGACTACACATGTTATTGTTTAAGCAATTTTCCCATTCCTTATCAAGTGTGTAAGTATTATAACTTTACTTATTTAGAAACATTCTAAAACTATACTCTGGCTGATTTATTATGTGGTGATGCTGGCTTAAAAATGTTCATTTATGTACAATTTTTCTTTCAGTAAAGATTTAGCATTGTAATGTCTTAGTAGTAAATGTTCTCTAATTTCACTAATTTTGAAACTATACCATCACCATTGCTTTGATCAACAGGTAAGAAAACAAATTGTTTTCTGAGATATTTTAGATTTTATGGACATCAGTAGATATATTTTTATCATTTAAATGCATTAAGAAAGAGGCAAAACTTTTATATTGATATATTAATCATAATAAGTAACCACAAAACATAGTTTAAAGAAATATATTAAATAAAACATCTCTGTAGGCCAACTTCAAAGCTAAGTCTGAACCTGTTTAAACAGATTTAAGAAAAATATTTATGAACTTGACTTTTTGTTCTGTCACCTTTGATGAAAATCTTTAATGTCTGGTGAGAATACAAAGCAAACATAATAGAGAGGGAAGGAGAAGAGGAATATGTTAAAGAGATGTGGTGGGAACTTTCACTTTATAGTAATAATTTGACTGAGTGGATGATAAGTAAAGGCAAACTTAATGTACAAAATTAACACCAGAAGCTCCTTGAATATATTTCCAATTGTTCTTGCATTTATATGTGGCCATATTTGTTAACTTCAGCCAGTGGAATATGAATGGAATTTTAGATGCCACTTTCAATTTAAATAATTAAGACAGAAATCCTATTCTCTCTCCCAACTTTCCAAATGATGAAGAGTAAATTTCTTGGTAAACCATCTTGGCTACCATTGGTTTTACTCTCAGGAATAATACTCTTGTCCATCCCTCTTTGAAGGTTACAGTGTTTCACAGTCTATTTTCTACTAATGCAAGTTTTGGGATCCCCAAAAAAAGACCTCGAGAGGAGGACTTGGGTCTAGACTGTTTAGAAAAAGGTAACCAGGGGGAGCACAAAGGAGGAAAGTAAAGGAATGGATGAAGAAATTCAAAAGGGCTACATAATCGGGCTGGGGTTCAATTCCACAGTGAATCTCTGAGAATCCACATGGGATATATCAGAGTTGCCTCACTATAGAAATTGTTCTATCTGAGGCATTTATCCACCCAGACCCATATGTGCTGAGTTGAGTGCTGCACCTGAATCTTCAGACTTTTAAACACAACTCCCGTGCTTGGTTTTGCCCTGCACTGCAAAGACATAAATGCATGAAGAGGGAGATTCTAATGGAAATTGCCTTTTACTGAGGCAGGAAAACTCAGAGATGGGGTGGGTGTCAATACCCCACCTGCTACAATTGGCTTTTGGAATTCAGGCTTGTGGTTTCTTTGGCAGGAAATTTCCTAAAACATGTATTAGGCTCCTTATTGATGTACTTCTAAATATTTCCAAGTTCAAGGAACACACTCAAAACTTTCTAAGTCTCTTACCAGGAAGGACTGTAGTTGGCCTGTCTCTGTCTCCCTCTATTTAAGAGCAGCAACCACTGTGCTCCCTTTTCCTGACCTCAGACTGCTTTATATTTATTTTTTGAGCAAAACAAAATATTTAAGAAAAAACCCAACAAAACCCCACATTATCTCTGTAAACTTCTTTATTCTAATAATTTATTTCATTTATGGATATAAATGTTTTGAGGGATAAAACATTTTCACCTTTTTATTCATTAAGTTCTGCAATTAAAATGTGTTTTAATCACAAACCTTAATCACTCTTTGATGTTCCAGCAAAGATTGAGACATGCCCGAGAGGTTCGCTTTCCTTAACATCATGAATAAGGGCTCTGCCCATGACCTCCACTGGGAGCACAATTGGGAAAATATAGAAAAAGGGATAGAATGATTTTCTTAACTACCTTGCCCTGAAAACTTAAAGCCTCTTGTCCAGACAGCAGCAATATGAAGTTATCTGCATGACTTGAAAATTTAATTGAGCCTAGTAGAAGTCTCTACTAACACCATGATTCTATTAACCTGTTTATCAGAGTCCAAAATACATAGCTGCATGGTTCTAAAAGCCACTGTTTTATTATTTTTATTTTCTCAATATTTCTGGATGATAAAATGAAGTGTTGTGGGGTTATCAAAGAGATCACCAATAAATCATGTGCCTCTTTCGTGACTGAATTTTGATCACATTTAATACAAGCAGATAACTTCACACAAAAAGAAAGTTTACTCATTCTCCTAATTAAATATTAGTCTTCACTCCATTTACAAAGACCTGTGACATTAAACAAAGAAACATGATGCTAAAACAAGAAATGAAAATTAAGATGTAATACATGACAATTTTTTCTCAAACTGGTGAACGCATAGGGCTCATATTCACCTCTGTGGTTTCTTGATTTCTCCCAAAGTTAATTAAGTTCAAATGTCATGGATTCTGGACAAGTAAAGAAGAATGATTGACGTCTTGCTTCTGAATTTTTTCATCCCTCCTTTTCGAGAAGTTACCACTGAATAAATGTTACGGTCTTTGACGAACCTAAGTACAGAGTTCTTGGAGCAGATTTTTGACTCATTTAGAGTCAAAAAGAACTGAATGTTCTTTTTGATTTTTTTCTGGGGAAGAGTTATGTATAGTTTTCTGTGTGTAATGTCATCAGTGTGAGAATATATGTCATAGTACTTCCATAGTCTTTTTAAATTGCGGAAATTCAGAGGTTTAACATTTTAAATTTTGAGACCTTAAGGAACTCATGTCTCCTCAATGAGAGAGCAGGGCTGGAGCTACTGAGCAGACCCGGGTGCTTCCCAGGCACAAGACTTCTCACTTTCCAAATGTAGACCTGGAGGGAATGAAGCTGAAGCTTATTTTTTCATTTCCAGTTTAACTTTTTGGAGTTTTATAAGAGAAATCAGACTGTGATAATACTAAAATAATAATAATATAATAATCATAGTATATACACTGGTAATAAAATATGAGAGACATAAACAAAAATCCCTGGGAAAAGTCATCAAACACATCCTTCAACTCATACCTGTGGACATCATCAATTAATCAACAGTAAAACAATTACAAACATAAGTATGTAGAATGAAATATGTTATATAATAGAAAATCATTGTTGTGTGGTACATTTATAATATAGAATTTTAATAAATAAATATTTATACATCTCTGCAATTTGAATGCCAGATTAAATCTGACAATCCATATAAAATTAATTTACCAATACATTTGAGTAAATTTAATATTTTAAGTTATAATCAGCATAATGTCTTTGCCAATGAATATTATTTTGCACTAAATCTTAAAGATTATAAAAAGTAAGGAATATGTGTAGGAACAAGTCTTTTGATCTGATTTCTGTTTTAAATACTCAGCAGAAAAGGTTTACGATATGTTTGAGAAAAATGGGTGATAATTTAGAACAAATTATATCAGATGTGTGTTGAATATGGGAATGATCATTGAGATTCTTTTCCCATCTGTGATGACATGCCCAAAGTGGCATTATGCACCACACTTCTTCCACCGTTTTGCCGTGGATCCTTTTCACCAATCTCAGATGAAGCAGAGGTTTCATTCTCATTTGGTGATTTAGTCCAAATTCAGCACACGTAGCATTTCTCTTGCTTTTTCAGCAACAAATCAATGGCATATGTCTATAAGTCTCTAAAATTGAGCTGTGTTTATATTATTTGCAGATACAACACCCAAACTTCTCTTTGTAGCATGTAATTTATATTATAAAAACATAAGATTCGATATATTTATAAAATATATCAAAGTATGATCTATACACACCGTTAAAAATAAATTTAGCATCATTGTTTATAAATCTCTACTAGGTTTCTTTTCTTCATATAAGAAAGAAAAACGTGCTTAAAAAATGTACTTAAAAATGTGCCTGCAATATAATGTAGTTCATTAGAAAAACATATATTTTCCCTTTGTTGACTTAAATATAGAATAGAAATATTTTAAAACAATGCAAATATCTAATCTGTAGTAGTGAATACTTACATGACCGTAACAGTTTAAATAGAAGCCCAAACCATAAAGTATATGTTAGTCTACTGGAAATTCTGGAAGAAATGGTCACTATTTTGCCATTTGAAAATTAACACTGATGATATTTGCAATTCCCATAAAATGAATAAAACCAATAAAATATAATATATTTAAATTGAAAAGACAAAACAACGTACAAATAAAGTCTTTTGAGGTACTAAATGTAAAAATGCTAGCACTTATTTCTTCAAATAAAAGTGATTTTATTGGTAGAGAAAAGGTGATTCCTATTATACTTCTAAGATTTTGAAACATATTTTGTTATCATAATAGGTATGTGTGAAGTATCTGAATATAAACTAACATCCATACATAACTATATATATTTTTTTAATTTGTAAAATTTCAGTCTTTGTTAACAATGAAAAGTATCTATGGGAACTGCCATAACAAAATCACATTTAGCAAAATGCAAGCACATTAAAACTAACAAAAACCATAATAAAAATCACTAAATTATCAGAGTAATCCTGACCTGTTTTCTAGTAGAGATTAAGGTTTTCTACAATTTCATCTTGTTTAGTGCACATACACTTATATTTGTATTGTTTTCTATTTTCACTTTTTGCATTTAATCAAAATTGATTTTCAGAACAATTTTCTGTATTCTTTTATTTTTTCACTCTCTTCCCTTTACTCCTCTTTATTTTAATATTGTTGCCTTCCAGAAGCACAAATTATATTGTGGATTGATGAACACACTTTTTGTCAAATGTGGTTTAAACAGCAGGTATAAGAGTATACCTGTGTGTGTGTGTATAATTTCCTTTACTTACTGTAAGAGTAAGAAATTGTGTGTGTGTGTGTGTGTATACACACACACACGTGTATATGTATGTGTAGGTGTATACACAAACACATATTTGTATATGTATTCCCATTCCTCTGACTTTACTCATAAGAACCCTCAGAGATTTTCTCATGTGTACATGTGTATTCAGATGCTAATCTTTTTGACTGTCAGGTGTTTATTTTTTTTTTAAACTGCCATTCCATTTCCCAGCAAAGTTGCCTGATACTAATGCCCTTGCTAAACAAATACACTGCTCTGTCTTCTTCTTCCCAGTGCCTCATTTAGCTTTCCACTTAAGGTACGTTGTTCCATGTGCTGTCATATGAGCAAAAAATAGTTAATATAGGTTAATAAATAATAATAAGGTAAAAAACTGTCTGGGATAGTTATACTGGGTCTATCTTTGTTTTAACACTAAAAATGCTGCATCTTGGAAAAAAATTATTTCCAGGATTTGAAAAATCCCATTTTTTGATGATGAGTTTGGGAAAAAAGTACAGAACCCATATTGCAGCCCTCAAAATAGGGGCTAAAAGTAACACTCTTTCTAGTGTTAAATGAATAAGGCCTTGTTTATCTGTCCTCAGTAGTCTCTGCTCTTTGTCCTGACCTCTCATATTGGTGCTCTGATCTGTGGTTCCCACTAATGGATTATGTAATGTTGCTTTTTCCCAAATCATATACTTAGGTGTACAATGTAAGTGTGTTGCAATTGTGAATGTTAATATTGCATCTTTGACTTTGCCTGTGGATTAAGGGTAATGCTTCATATCCTGATAATGTTAGCTTAATTTTCAACATTTAAAACATTTTTTACATATTGTGACCAAATTTTCTGAGTTAAGATAATGAAAATGAGAATGAATGATTACAATACCAACGCCAGGATGAGCCGGACATCCCTGAAAAAGAAGCTTGAACAACTCTGTTATTTTAATGGCAGAGAGAAGGACACGTACAACTGAAACAAAGAGATAAATAATCACAGCAGAGCCCGCTAGATAAGCTGAAAACAAAAATGTTCAATTGGACCTGGTGGAGCAGAGCATGTGAAAGCACAAATGGAGCTGGAAACACACAAATCCAGGGTGAGACACACAAGCACATTGAAATCAGTCAAAGAGTTTTTCATCTCCCGAAAAGATTCCAATGGAAAATAGTGGCTGCTGAATTAGCTTGGGTATACCACAGGAACAAACACATATTCATCCTAGTGTTCCGTTGATTGATCTAAGAAACTGAGTAGAGCCACATTTCCTGCTTCAGAGGTTATAGCAAAATGTCCTGTGGGCACACGCAAGGAGACATTTTAATAACAGATGTCTTGGTCCTTCACAGTACACTGCTCTAGTGGGGGTCCTACCCATAACCATGCTCCTTGCAGTTTACCGTGTGTTTAATCATGGTAGAAAAGGAAAAGAAGAAAGAAAATTTCCCTCATAGCTTTTAGAGTACTTGGACTTGAAAAGTAGAGTTTCAAATCATGATTTCTATGAAGATTGTAATGAAACTGCAGAAAACATGTAACAAAAGATCCTTGGTGTCTTATCCAAATACAAACTAACCTTTGCTCATCTATTTGCATGTTTCACAGATAATGCAAATGTAAATTTTTGCAAAGTCCACTTAGTCTCTAAACTTTTGACCAAATAAAATGAAAACATCTTACCTGCTACCTACCCTGCACTACTTGTACATGACATTGCTAAAAAAGAGTGAGATTTGCTGACTTGGAATATTAAGGCTGTCATGCTAAAGGTTTTGCTCTCTTTTCAGTTTTCTTAAAACATATAGAAGCACTTAATGAGATTTCAACTTTACAGAAATGGAAAGAGATAACCTCTTCAGACATGTGGCTATAGGATGGTCATCACTGTTGGTGGCTATAGGAAAGATTTTAAAATGTTGGTTTGCCAATAAATTGTATTTTCAAAATCTGGAAAAATAGGATATCCTTTTCTGATTTGGAGATACATTGAGGATAACAATGGGGAAAAACATTACAGTAAAATACAAATCTATATGTAGATAAAACTGTTTATCTGAAACTGATGATCTTCGAAGAGGACATAAGAAGCCTAGAAAACGATGAGAGGACTGAAATAGAGTTTATTCACTGTTACATGAAGGCTGTGACAGATCTTTTCACTGTGCAAAAAATGATGAAGATTTTAGAAGTAAGACTGCTTTAGAATTGGGAAAAAAAGACATCAGAAAAGGGCAACCAAGTTAAAGAAAACTTTCTCATGTTTTTACTAAAACTAATTCATTTGAAATTTAACTTCATTTTCATAAATATAAATTACTTCTGTGCATTAAAATCATTTTCCCTGAATTATGGATGTTTGATTTATGATGCCATCAATGTATTGCAGAGTAATTAAAATTTATGGGCATTTTAAACATGGATATGATAAATCTATAGGTACAAAGAACTTGATTGACAAATAGCTGGTCTACCAGAACTAACTGTAGCATAAATGGATAGACACTTTTAGAGAACTGGGCTCCAATTTCTACAAGTCTAAAAACCTGCTGTACCACGTAAGTACTAAATACTTCATGTTTAAATGCTTTTTTTGAGAGAATATTTAGCTTGATGTCAACTCATCAAACTGGACATAACCTTTCCTAAAGAGAGAGAGAAAGAGAGAAAGAAAAATGATAACAACCTTTCCTGAAAAGAGAGAGAAAACAATTGACTATAAGACTTTAGTCAGAAGATGTCATCTAATTGCCCTAACCCAGACTATAAACCATTAATCCAACAATCACCCTTGTAGGTATATATTCAAAGGGAATTATGTCAGTATCTCAAAGAAATGTCTGTATTCTCAGGTTCATTATAACATTATCCACAATAGTCAAGATACGAAAATAACCTAACAGATGAACGGATAAAGGAAATGTGACATATATAAGCAATAACGTACTATTCAGCCTTGAAAAAGATGGAAGTTGTGTCATTTGTGACAACATAGATGAATCTGGAGAACATTACGCTAAGTGAAATAAGCCAGACATAGACAAATACTACATGATCTCACCTTTATGTGGAACCTAAAAAGAGTTGAACTTATAGAAGTAAAGAGTAGAATGGTAGTTACCAGAGTCTGAGGAGAGTGAGGGAGACGGGAATGGAGACATGCTGGCCAAAGGGGACAAAGTTTCAGTTAGATGGGAGGAATAAGCTCTGGAAATCTATGGTCACCATAGTTAATAATAATGTACTATGTATTTCAAAATTGCTACAAAAGTATATTTTACATGTTCTCAGAACAAAAAAAGTATGTGAGGTGATGGATATTTAGTTAGTTTGATTATGGTAATTATTTAACAATGTATACATGTATCCAAACATCATGTACCCCATAAATAAATATAATTATTATTCATTGATTAAAAATAAAAATAATAAATAAACAATAACCATAGATTTAATGAAAACTTTTTGTAAATGATTTATAAAGGCATCACTGATTTATAAAGGCATAATTTATAAAGGCACAATATAAAGGCAAGGGAACTCAAACTTTAAGATACTAAGATCTGGGAAGTAGGAAAATGAAAGAAAGAGAGACAGTGATATAGAAGAGAAGTTGATAGCTATATCAAGAATCCCAATAGGGCAAAATATCAAGGAAGGCGAAGAAAGAACTCACAAGTAATGGGTGACCAGTGGCAGCAAATACTTCAAAAGAATCAGTGAGAAGTATCACCTAAAGGATTAGAGAAAGATTTGTTTGTAAATTTCAGGCTCACTGTGTATAGAGTAGTATAAGGTTGGAAGCCAAATGAGAGAATGAAAAAAAGAAGCCCGTGTAGGTTCTGATTAAATGTCTCATTTTAAGAAGTTTGAATGAGAGATTAACTAGTGATGAAATGGTTAAGTTAATCATTTTTAAAAATATGAGCAACTTGAGAATATTTAAAGATGGAAAGAAAGGAATACTTAAGATTTTGAACAGGGTAGAAAGGAAGGACATATATATGGGACTAAAGCCTCACATATATTAAAGGATGATAGCCAGAGACAAGATATGACTGTGTGCTAATTTCACAAACTGTACAGGTATGTTTACTGCTATACTGAGATGAGGATATGAGAAAAACTCAGGTTTCTCTCCTGAGTGGGGTGAGTCGATTTACATTATTAACAGTGAGGGGTGAGAATGAGCTGAGGTCAGGAACTTCAAGTAAAATGAATCCTTGAGTGACAACATTTGTGAGTCAGAGGGAGTGAATCAGAGATAAGCAGAGGACTGGGGAAACATCAAGAGGGATAAATTTGAATAACTATTTGACTTCAGGAAAGATTATTATTTTAAAAATGTGCACATAGAGTCCATCAATTTTCATACAAACAATTTGGAATAAATAAAAGTTTTATGACTTTTTTATAAGCTCCAATATGTAGATTTAAGTATTTTATTAATTATAACTATAAATTTCTCACTTTGTACCTTCTTTGATTATTATTACCCTCACTCCAGGGAAACTGAAATAATCTATTATAAAGGGTTGAGCTACAAAGCTCTAAAGCAAAATAGCCTTTGGGAAAATGTATCATGGTTTCTGTAATGAAAATAATGAGAATTCTAAGAATAATAATATTTAGTAGTTTTCTCCTCTATGTAAATGGGACCTTATTTGCACCCAAGGGCTAATCAAAAGACAAGCTATAGCTGTATGTTCAGAAATTCTATCCTTATGACTCTGTGGCCAAATACTTTTCTTTAAAAAAAAAAAAGACTGCTTTAGATAGGGATAAATTTGACATTTGTCAAAAATCATGGTCTCTTTAGATTATCAATACTAAATTTTCTTGTCTTTGATTTATGTACATTTTCAGGAAAGTTTTTATCATGTGAAATTTTGAAATTTAACCTTTATTATCAATAATATTTAATTATCTTATGTTAAAGATTTTAACAATTTTAGAATGTTTAAACTTTATTGTTAATTTTGGCCATAAAATGTCATAAAATATTTTAATGCCGAATATAATGCTGGAAGCAGTGTTGTATTTAGATTATATGATCAAAGGGCTTAGACAATGAAACTGTGGATATAATATCATCAGAAGAATGTAACAAAATGAATCTAACAGCATGCGAGCTGACAACCATATTTCCACACTAGTTTTAGTGAATTTTGACAAAGAAAACACAGTGAAGAAATTAAGAAAAGTATATAATAAGACTTATACTTTCACCTGTCACAAATTGTTTTTATGAGACAAGATAAAGAAAATAAATAATTGATGTGAATTGTAAAAATAGACATAGAGCAAATTAACAATTATAATAACTGGACTATGATATAGTATAAAAAAAAGAAAAGAGAATTTTCTGAGGTTTCAAAAAATACTGAAATCTTTGTGTTGGTAACCACATTAGAATATTTAAAATCCTTTCAAGCAGACTTAAAATAAATGTGTATAATCAAGTCCTGTTTATGAGGAATGGAGTGAGCGATGGCAAACACTATGATTTTATAAATTTCTTGTGGAACTTTCAAAGAAAGTGAAGTTAAGGTTCCAACAGGTAAATGCGACAGAAACAATATTATGTTGAGAATGAATTCTCAATTTCCTGTGTATCCTTGTGGTCCTAAGTATTACACTCAGCATTACAGTTATCTAAGCACACATTTTAAAAACCCCAATCTCATTTCTGGGTAGTAGTAGGTTCCATGTTTGTACCCTAAACATGACCCTTCTTGACCCCTACTATGCCATTAAATCCAAGAGGAAATAATGGATTCAATGCCATTTCCAAGGAGCTATGCCCACAGTATCAACAAATAGTTGAAAATGTTTTATCACCAAACATCTTAAACCAATTTTATATTTTTAATTAAAAAATCTTATTTAAAAAAATGTGAATGTCCGTCCATGATATCTTGATTTTACACACTATAGAATACAAGCGATAAGAATAGGTGCTTCTTATATTTTATGGTAAAACTTTATGGGGAATTGCAACTGTGGATAACGAAAACCATAGAATTTTCTGAGATCCAATTATGAAAGGAAAATAAATCTCTCTCCAAGCACAGTTATATCAGGTCATACAAAGCATAGCAGAAACAGGACAATGCTGATATGAAGAGGTTGTTGCTATGCTTGTTTTCTACACAAGCTCTAACTTTTAGGCTTTCATTTTCTCAACTTCCGTCAGTCATGCCAGAAAGTCATCAGGTGACAGATATATGCGAGAATTAATAACTTGTATATGAACAGTGAGAGTTTCACATCCTATTTGTTATCTCTAAAGTCACTGCCGTTGTCTATTTTTCTTTTCTTTACTACTTGGTATTTTGAATATACTCTTAATCATTGAAGAAGAGTCTAGGTTGCTCAGCTTAACAAAAGTTTCAAAAATGTGAGAAAAGGCAGAGAGAGGAAAAAAATCACCCTGTGAGACGGAGATGGTTGAGTTTGGATTTATTTTACATGAGAAGTTTCAGAGGAGATGTGGTGTCAAAAAAAATTGGATAGAAAAGGAGAAATTCTGAAAAATTTGATATGAATTTTGAATTAGTTACCTTTGGTAATCTTTCAGATTCAGGTAAAGATTATAATTTCATTTGAATTACTTATTTTCTGTATAATGCTTTAGAAGCAATTCAATATAGAGGTTGAGCAATTCAATGTAGAGGTGGAGACATTTGTCACCCCAAGTTTATCAGTTTTTTTTCCTTAGGGAGTTCATCTTACATTTTGAAACTTAGATGTGGTACTAACATATTGAGTAAGCCTATGTCATTTAATAAACTCATACATATGCAGTATCTCCCTCAGAAAAGAACACACTCTTTTTCTCAGACACCTCAAAGACGTTAATTTACTTATGAATTTGAACTACTTTTTGGATGAATGAAATGTCAATATTTAAGATCATTTTGATGTCTCTGCCTGGCAACCAAAATCAGAACTTCCAGAATTTTGGGTTATTACCATGGAAATAATGATGAAGTTGCTGGTATAGCCAAATTACTGTTAGAAACTTGAGTAGTTTTATTAGATAATGTTCCATAACTTAGAATATATTTTTTATATATACATATGCACACATATACATGCTGTGTATGTGTGTGTGTGTGTGTGTGTGTGTGTGTGTGTGAGTGTGTATATATAGTGCTTAGTGCTGTAGTTCTGTGGTCAGGGCATAGTGTAAGTTTGTTTAAATATGAGCTACTTTAGAGCAGAAAAGTTGACTGGCTATGTGAGAACATATACATTAGGGGGCATTTATAAATTAAAAGCCACAGATGTATTTTGTTGTTTTATATGTAACATGTTTTTACTCATTAGCCTAGAAAAATGTTTGTGTGTGTGTGTATGAATACACACAAAATATGTATGTGTATAAATATTTGTGTGTATATATCTATATGTATCTATCTATATGAAGAAAGTTACTAACAGGATGAGGAAAATATTAATAGTCCCCCGCTCTCTTTTCATCCTTTGGAAAGAAAAACGTGTTTGCATCAGACACAGCTGGAAATAATGCTGTTCTCCAGGAAAAGGATTTTCACCCAAATATGTTACACAATTTTATGCAGAGAGCATTTGAATGTCCTTACAAATGGTATAATAACAGTCCAAGATTGGGCACCAGCTGATCAGGATAGTTGTACTGATTTCACTGGAAAATCTTGAAGGATGCTGAGACCCTTCACAGCTTCTCCTACTGCCTAGCAATGGTACGCACTGGCTCATTACCAAGCAATGCAAAGAAAATTGTCATAATCTTTAATCTTGCAGAAAATCCTGTTTGTCTCTGCTCAGTCAACTTTGGTTCTTAAGAAATCATCAAACAGCCAGTCTAATCAGGATACATATTAATCAAATCAGGAATAGGAAAAAAAGAGAGAAAAAGATATATATTCTCCATCCCACTTCCAGGGATTGGCAGTATCCATGAATAATTAATTGGAGTTTTCATCCACATTGAGTATAAACCTTCTTTCTTAGCCAACAGACAACATTCTACCACCAGATACGATCTCTGGCAACAGAAAAGCGTAGTTGCACAACCAACTGAAATGAAATCAGTGCCCAAGTTGTGCCCATCCAGATTCCCTTCATCTAAGCAATAGAAACCATCCATCCACCTACTAAGTTCAAAGCAGTTACAGAAACAGATAAAAATCATCAAGATTCTCCACCCTTCCCATAATTCTAGATTTCTAGTTTTGTCAGGGTAGGAAGTCTGAGTGTTGATTGCCTTTTTTGGGGGGACTTGTCTATCATCATTTTTGTTTGCAATGATTAATTACTCTTTTGAAGCCATCAGTAAAGATCACAATAAGCCATTCCAACTGCTATTTTGACACTTTCCCACTGAGTCAATGGAACAACAGCCACCACCCAGTCCAAAAAACTTTGTATGGCAGATATTTGGAATCAAAATTAACAGTTTTAATTGGTAAGTCTTTTCTTTCCAGAGGAATACTCTTTCCAATCTCCTAGCTGGTTCCTTCTTCTAAAAATTCTCTATCCTGATATTTTGTTCAATGACATACCCATCCTTACAAATTTCTACTGCCATTTTAGGTTTTATTCTCAGTTCTCTGGTATCTCTGCATCTCTAACCCAGATAATTGGCCCCTGGAAAACTCCCATGGGGATCACTCCATGTTGGGGATCACTCCATGGTAAGGATAAAATAGAAAACTTTCCTTAATCCTATCCAGCTTCCTTAGAGATCCTTTCAGGTCCATCGGCTTCCATCTGATTCCTCATAAGGAAAGCAATGGACAACTTGGGGAACATAGCTGTGAGGAAGAAGGAGATACAACCAAAAATACAGTGTTCAACACCACCAGCTTTGGTGAACTCAGCTTTTAGTGGGAACCCTGAAATATTTAACTGGACTTGGATAGCTGAAGTAAAAAATCAGATGTCCCCCACACTCATCCATTGAATCATCCAAAGGCAAGGAACTATTGGAAAAAAATAATTTCCATATTTTTGATCTGAAATTTTTTCCCATTCAATCTCCAAGTTTTATCTCAGTGATTCTTATGAACCAGTCAAATCCTTCCTGACAGTGTTATTAAAGATGTTCAAAAGAAAGCACACAGACCCCTAGTAGGGAAAGAAAAATGGAAGAAACTGGAGTTTAGATAGCATACTCTCTGGAAGATGCATTTATTTATTTATTTCAGAATATTATGGGGGTATTTTGGTTACATGGATTGCTTTTCTACTGCTTGAGTCGAAATTATAAGTGTGTCCATCATATAGATAGTGTACACTGTACCCATTACTTATGGTTTCATCCATCCCCTCCCCCCTCCCACCTGCATGATTTTCATTGAGTTTTACTTCCAACTGTGCACATGAGTGCTGATTGTTCAGCTCCAATTTAATAGTGAGTACATGTGCTGTTTGTTTTTTCATTCTTTAGATACTTCACTTAGGAGAATGATCTCCAGTTCCATCCAGATTGTTGCAAGAGGTATTAATTCATTTTTCATGGTCGAGTAATATCCATAGTATACATATACCCAATTTTATTAATCCATTCATGAACTAATGGTCACTTGTGTTGATTCCTCATCTTTGTGATTTTGAATTGTGCTGCAATAAACATTGGAGTAAAAGGGCCTTTTTGATAAAATGATTTTTTTTTCTTTTGGGTAAATACCCAGTAGTGGGATTGATGAATCAAATGGTAAGTCTACTTTTAGTTATTTTTTTTTTCAGATCCAGAGGAACCAGAAAAGAGTCCCAGTAGCCAAATCAACCTTAAGCAAAAGGAACAAATCCAGAGACATCACTTTACCAGACTTTAAGCTATCCTACAAGCCTATAGTAACCAAAACAGCATGGTACTGGCACAAAATAGAGAGACAGACCAATGAAACAGAACAGAGAACCCAGATATAAAACCTTCCATATACAGCCATCTGACCTTTGACAAAGTAGACAGCAACATATATTGGTGAAAAGAATCCCCTATTCAATAAATGGTGCTGGGAAAATTGAATGGTCACATGTAGAAGATTGAAACAGGATCCATATCTGTGATCATTCCCAAAAATTAATTCAAGGTAGATAACAGACTTAAATCTAAAACATTATTAAACCATAAGAATTCTGGAAGAAAATGTTGAAAAAACTCTTCTAGATATTGGCCTAGGTAAAGAATTTATGATAAAGGCCCAAAGGCAATCACAACAACACAAAAATAAATAAATGGGGCCAGATTAACTTAAAAAGTTTCTACATAGCCAAGGAAACAATGAATAGAGCAAATAGACAATCTACAAAATGGGAGAAAATATTCTCATGCTATTCATCTGATAAAGGGCTGATAACCAGAATCTACAAAGAACTCAAGCAAATCAGCAAGAAAAAAATCAAATAACCCCATCAAAAAGTGGGCAAAAGACATGAACAGAAGCTTTTCAAAAGAAAATAGACTAATGGCCAATAAACATGTGAAAAAAATGCTCAACACACTAATCATCAGAGACAAGCAAATCAAAACCACAATGAGACATTACCTAACCTCATGGCCTTTATCACAAAGTCCCCCCCCAAACAAAATAGATGCTGGTATGGATGCAGAGAGAAAGGAACACTTATATACTGTTTGTATACACTTATATACTGATGCATTTAAATATGTTGCATCTCTAAATTTGCAGACTGTCTATTAGAAAAATGCACTGATACAGAAATCAATATGATATTCAAATATTTAACAGCCATTAGAATGTGAACATCACAGTATTAAAGGTTGTTCCAGAGGTCTCCTTCTGTGCTAACCATTAACTCTTTAAAAATAATAATATTAAATCTATCAAAACCCTTACTTAAAGTCAGCCTACTGTAGGATACTGCAGTTGTCCTCTTATTGTGCACCAAAATATTATAAGTAACCAATGGAAATGAAACAGTAATATGCACAACTTATATCTATGTCAAATACTGACAGTTATTTCTTCTCATATTAATTTAGTCATAAAGGTGATCTTTTAATTACTTTATGCAAGAATGCAATCAACAGGATATTGTCCTGTGTAATAGAGAATTCCTGTATCTAGACAATAACCTCATAAGAAATAGTAGTCAAATGGTTGGATTATTCTGGGGTTTTCAACTTACAAGGCAAACTGAAAGCATTTTTTTAAACACACACCCAATAAATCACACATGAAAATAAACTGAAGTGCTATATATTCACTGCATAGTCTAAACATTAAGGGGATTATGCTTGCCTTAAAACCAAAAATAAAAATATGGATAACTGTATCCTCATTCCTTATTAGTGGTTACATATGACTGTATGTGTGTTCTTTATCACTTGTAGTTTGATTAATATTAAGGTAAGAGAAATATGTACACAATATCTTTACATTTTTCATATTACTGCTGGATGCAATTTCAGAATATTTGAAATATGTTAAATAATTCTTTACAACTTTCATTTAACTTTTCATTTTGTGGTAGCATCTTTTGTAGGTAATATCAAATTATTATTTATATATAATGGGTATAAATAAAAACAATATTGCAAAAACTTCTTACCTTTTCTTTATATTTTCTCAGTGAATGCCGACATATTCTTTAGATGGCATTTTCATAGTTATTTTGAACAAAAGGGTCAGTTTTATACTTTTTTCCATTAAAGAGAAAAATCTGATGATTCAATAGAAACCACACATTTGAAAAGGGAGATTTCATATGGAACCAGAGAAGACCCCGCATAGCAAAAACAATTCTAGGTAATAAAAATAAAATAGGAGGCATCAATCTACCAGACCTCAAACTCTGTTACAAAGCTGTAATATTAAAATCAGCTTGGTACTGGCACAAAAACAGAGCCATTGACCAGTGGAACGGAACTGAGAATCCAGATATAAAATCGTCCACATATAGCCGTCTAATCTTTGACAAACCAGACAAAAACATACACTGGGGAAAAGAATCTTTATTCAATAAATGGTGCTGGGAAAACTGGATAGCCACATGTAGAAGACTGAATCTGGATCCA
>CAUYSK010084438.1:0-15599 GCA_963575035.1 Avahi laniger
CTCCCCCCTCCCCCCTGCCCGACATCCAATAGATGTTATTCTTATATGTGCACTTATGTGTTGATCAGTTAATACCAATTTGATGGTGAGTACATGTGGTGCTTGTTTTTCCATTCTTGGGATACTTCACTTAGTAGAATGTGCTCCAACTCTCTCTAGGAGTATACAAGAGGTGCTATATCACCATTGTTTCTTAAAGCTGAATAGTACTCTATGGCATACGTACACCACATTTTATTAATCCACTCATGTATTGATGGACACTTGGGTTGTTTCCACATCTTTGCAATTGTGAATTGTGTTGCTATAAACATTCGGGTGCAGGTGTCTTTCTTATAGAGTATCATTTATTCTTTTGGGTAGATGCCCAGTAATGGGATTGCTGGATGGAATGGTACTTCCACTTGTATCTTTTTAAGGTATCTTCATATTGCTTTCCACAGAGGTTGCACTAGTTTGCAGTCCCACCAGCAGTGTATGAGTGTTCCTATCTCTTAGATGTGGTGAACATTTAAATCAGTAGACTCTGAGTAGAGTTTATGACCCTTCATGATGTGGTGGGCTTCACCCAATCAGTTGAAGACTTTAAGAGCAAAGACTGGCATCCCCCAAGGACAAGGAAGTTCTGCCTCCAGCCTGTCTTTGGGCTCAAGCTTCTGCATCAGTTCTTCTCTGTTGGCCTGCCCTATAGAATTTGGACCAGCCAGCCCCCGTAATCACATGAGCCAGTTCCTTAAAATAAATCTCGCTCTCTACACACACACACACACACACACAGACACACACACACACTCACACTCTCTCTCTCTCTCTCTCTCTCTCTCTCTCTCTCTCTCTCTCCCCTACTGGTTCCATTTCTCTGGAGAACCTAACTAATATAGACATCAAGGTAAAACTCCCAAATGTTCTGTTTCCAATGCTTCTTTTCTCTGCACTAGACCACACATGGCTGTGTATGCTTTAGGAGAGTGGACATATATCCTGTTTTCCACTTCACTTCTCAGAATCAAAATTCTTATTGGAAATTCCCTTGGTCTACTCTCCTGGCTCCTGGCTCCCCCTCTCTTATACCTGGGCTACCTGAGAGCCTGCGCTTGAAGTTTCACAGCCGAAGTCTCAACATAGAAACATTTACGGGAAGACCCAGATCTTGGTGAGGCAGAAGCAGGGAGAGGAAGGAGGCTCACTGAGCTTTGGGGGTCAGCTCTTTCCTGCCCCTGTGAGAGGAGGTGGCACTGCACCCTGCCTACAAGCAGTGCTGGGCTCTTCAGGACCCAACAGATGGGAAGAAGGAGCCAGGTGAAGAGAGCAGCAGATGTTACATCTTACCTGCCAGCCCTGCTCCATGTCAGGCAGTGCACCTGGAGGAGGTCGGCAAAGGAGGAGTGTGACTTCCTGCGGGGCCCCGCGCAGTAAATGGAGCACCTCCTGCAAGAAGCCAAGATCTGCGATTAGATCTGGGGCTGACATCCCCGGGGTCTCCTCCTCTGTGCTCCCCACCATCTCCCAGGTGTTGGCTCCCCTCCCACCACCTTGATCCATTTCTCAGCTCCAGAGAACTTTAGGGAACAACACTGTGGACCTGACTTCCCAAAACCCAAGGCGCCAAGGCTAGTGGCCTGTGGCTCCCACAAAGGCGATGCACAGATACCGCGCTGGAAACGGCCAGGGTCTGCCCAGGGCCTTTTCGGGGCAATATCTGCCAATACCAATGCCTTTTCTTCAGAAAGAGTGACTCAAACAAATGGCTGATCTCGTGTCAATCTCTCTTCCCTCCCAACCTCTCCCATCTTAGAGGCCAACATTCATGTGGTCCCACCACCCCAATCACTACAACCTGGCACGTGGCTCTGAGTGTCCTGCCGTGGCTTGGCTTGCGCTCTGGGAATCTCTCTCCCGTGACATTGCAGAGACCTCCTCTCTGTTCCCTGTGTCTTCCAGTGCCACCCACCTGCCTTCCCCCACACTGCCCAGGGTGGTCTTTCCAAAACACAGATTTGACCAAGCCTTGCTCTTGCTGCACCCTCCCCACCTCTGCCGACTCGCCCTGTTCTCAGCATAAGCTCCAAGGCACAGCACACAGGGTCCGTTCTTACCTGCTGCTGCCTCTGGCCCCAGCTCACTCTATGCCACCGGCTCCCCTCTGCACCCACACACTAAACTCCTATCATGCTGAACCTCTTGCTCCAAGCCACCCTCTCGACACCCAGGACACAAGGTTGCCACAATTGCTCCTATTTCCCATCTAGACCAGGATGTCTCAACCTCTTGGCACCACTGACATTTCAGGCTGGAGAATCCTTTGTTGGGACACCTGCCCTGTGCATTGTAGGATCTTTAGCAGCAACTCTGGTCTCTACCCACCAGATGCCTGTAGCACCCATCAGTTGTCTCTGGACTTGGTCAAATGTCCCCTGAAAGGAAAAGTCATCCCTGCTTGAGAAGCGCTGATCCAGACGCCCCTCAGTCCCTGTCCCAGCCGCCCAGGACTTCTGAGGGCTGTGTTTCCTCCCTGGCTCCCTGGTGTAAGCACCGCAGCACAGATCTCCTCTCTCGGGACACTGCTGCTTCCTGTCCGTGAGCTCTGAGACCGTGTTGGCCATCTGCCTCAGTGTTCAGGTCCTTACAGAGTTGCTGGCCCAGCAGCAGTTCCCAGAGAAGTTCCTGGATCAGAGTACGGGTGGATGAAGGCTGCCTCCCCACCCAAACATCCACTGTTCTGAAGACTCCCTCCCCGGCCCGCCCAGAGCCGCTCTCCCTCTAGTCCGTCCCGCTCTGTGCTCTTGCAGCCACCCGACATGGGCTGCACAAGGCTTCCTGCTGGGCCCAGCCAGGAGGAGACAGGGAGGGGTAGAGGTCAGTGTCGTGTCCTGGCTTCCTCCCCCAGGTTGCCACAGGATGACTGTGTCCCTTAGCTGCGGTCATAGCTTGTGCCAGCAAGTCCCCTGCACCCCGGCTCTCTCTGTTTCTGGGGTTGAGTAATTTCTTTTTCCATCCCCTTTGGGCTGGGAGGTGGGTAACTGTACCCCACTGTTCCCAGCCCTGGGCCACCACATGCCCCCCAAGCTTCCCAACAACCTGTCTACATCTTTATTAAAAGCTCCTCAAATGACTCAATTTTCTGACTAATATATATACCTTCTCTCACTGAGATTTTGTGCTATAAGCATTGAGAAGAGTTCACTTTCAACTCTCTCTCTCTTTTTTAAATTATGTTTTTTATCACAGGCAGGACAATCAGTGCAACACTCTATGCCAAAAGCTGTAAATTCAGCAGAGAAATGGGAAGGGGAGCAGAAAGGGATGACTCTAGCCCCTCAGCCCCCGCGCCCGCATCCCAGTTGTGTTTTAAGAGACATCAGCACAAAAGCCAGAGCTTTATCGTCAGCGTCGCCAATGACCCTAATGAGAAGCGAGGCTCACTCTAGGGCAGGTATTTAAGAGGTGGGAAATTAAATACGGGAATGTTCTGCCAATTGCCCTCTCTGTGTGATCCAAGTCCAGGCCCCAGCTGTGACTCTCAGAGCCCAGAGCATGCCCTGCCGTGGGCCCGCACGAGCGAGGCAGGGCCAGCCTCAGCACCTGGAAGATGAGGCCTTCTGTGGGCCTTCCATTCACGGCCAGGATAATGTCGCCAGCTGCGATGGCCCCGTTCTCCTCAGCTGGCTGCCCGGGAAAGAGCCTCTTAATCCTCACGAGGTCACTCCTGAGGTGGCCGCAGCTCCCCTTCTCCACCTGCACGAAACTGAACCCCAAGCCACCGGCATTCTTCCTCAGTTTGACTTCGAACTTAGGGCCTGTATTGTGGGATGTTGATAAAAATAAATCCTTCAGTAGAGTACAAGTGAAATTGAGCAGCCTCAAAAAGCAAATTGTCAAGCAGATGAATCATTTCTGTTTTACATAAAAGATTTCATTTGCTAATTTTGTGACAGAGTCCATTATCCACGTTATAGATCAGTGCTGTCCGATAAAATGTAATGTGAGCTGCAAATACAAACCAAACATGTCACTTCGAAGTTTTCAAATAGCTACACTGAAATAAAAGCAAAAGAAAAAAACCAAGCAAACAAAAAATTTTAAAAACAATTTAAGAAGCAAAGGAAAACAGGTTAAATAAACTTTAATCATACATCTCATTTATCCCCAGATAGCTAAACTATTACTATTTCAACAGGTAATCAATTCAAAAATATTATTAATGACATATTTTACATTCTTCTCACAAACTGAGTCTTCAAAGTCCAGTATATTTTGTCCACTTTGTCCACATTTCAAGTCCACAATAGCCACAGGTGGCGGGTGGCTACCACAGTGGACAGCACAGTTACAGGCAACCGGCTACATTTATATGCAAAGATATGGTTGACAGACACACACGACATGCCCTTGGCATTTAGTAAAACGTGTATCACATACACTCCTCTTACTCCTTTAGAACTCTGGCCGTTTTGCAGTATGCTCGAAACCGAATTCTGCATAATTAGACCGTGGAGACAATTGTGGCCCACTCTATGGATAATGTTTTGGCTGCTGTTTTATTTAGCCAAGTGGACTGACCATAAGACAAAACAGTTGCCTCTGGGCATCAGAGATGGACACAGCTGGGCACCTAGGGAGTCTGGTGGCCAAAGAAGCCTCTGGGCCTCCCCACTGTCTGCCTCCCAGTGCAGCAAGGGACAGAGCACGGACTTGTGAGCTGACGGGGGCAAGAATGGCAGTGTCTGAAGCAGGTGTGGTGCGTGACCGACTCTGCCATGGCCAGACGGCCTCCTCGGCTCATTTTGGAGTCAGTTTCCCAAGGCCTCCCATGGAGTGTGCAGAGGGGTAAGGACAGAGTAGAGAGGCTTGATTTAAGCACAAGTGTCCCCTCCGTCCCGCCCCGTCACTCAGCCCTTACCCTCAAGCTGCCTTGCACCTTCTGCTGCAGAACCAGAAAATCTCTATGAAGGGATTGAAAAATAGCTAAGCTCCAAACCACACTAAGGCAATAAACATTTCCTAGCAGGAAACAAAATCACAAGGGAAGTGCAGAGGGGCAACCCATCAGAAGGCAAGCAATTATGCCCCTTTAAGCTGACGGTGGGCTTGCTTTTTAAAATGATGCTAATCACAAGGTTAGATTGCTGAACGCCTTCCTCTCCCAACCTGCTCAATCATTCCTCAGATAACTTTGTTATGAATGCCTTGGCTGGAGCCAAATGTGTCTGAAAATGTATGACCCTTTCACCCCAATTTCATCCTAAATAGCTATACACAAACATTAACATTGCAGCAGCTGATCCGAAGACCGAGGGAGGCTTGGAGGCAGAACTATGCCTGATAATCATTTTGGGACCATGCATTTGTTCTCCAGAAACATATTCCATTAGACTGGCCTCCGCCACATCAGAAAGCCGGTCACATCATGATCGCCACCGCTTGCTTTCTTTCAAAAATCCAGAGAAGCCTTCCTGCTTTCCTTTTTGATTTGACAATTCAAAAGCAGCACGCGATAACATGACAATAGTAGCACTCAATTCTGTCTCTTACCATCTGTCACCGAGACACAGCTCGAGGGCCTGCCAGGCAGGGCCGTTACCAAGGAAACAGCCGCGTGTTCATCTCCCATCCTGTCATTAGCAGAAGGACACTGCTGTGAGGTCCTGAGGCCTCTTCTCTCTAAGACCAGTCTTGCGACCTAGAAGGACCAGGTAGACAAACTCAATTCACACTTCATATGGCAACCGGGAGGCACCCCCTTGACTCTGCAAATGCTTCTTAATTTTCTGACGCTTCCAGTGAGCTGCTTCATTGAGTCTCCCATCTAGCCTTTTGTCTCCAACCGCTATTGGACGAGTGCACCCAGAAGTAACACATGTCCCTCCTTTTCAGCACACTCAGTGCCAAACTCATCTTCCTCCCCTCAGTCACCTTCCCTTCGCCCTCCTCATTCTGCCTAAACATTCCTCCACTTGCATTTGCTCCCTCAGACAGGGAAACATGCCTCCATTAACCTTCCAGGGGCCACGTTGGCAGTGGCTCAGCTCTCCCCCATCTGGTTTCCAAGGCTTTCGGGTTTCCCATCAGAAACAGCTCCCCAGTGCTCCTCCTCCATCCCCTCTCCCTCCCCAACATCCTGCTGGGCTGCGGCAAGCTCCAGCCAGCATGGCTTGCAGGACGCTAGCTGTGCCTACTTTGGTCCACCCCCATGACGGCTGCCAGAGAATTGGTCTAAACACAAATTGAGCATGCAACACTCTTGATCAAAAGTCTCAAAAAAAATGTTTTTCTCATCACCCAAAATCCAAACCCATAGCATGGCATCCCAAGCCCGTGCCAAACTGCCTTCCCCCTTCCTTTCTGGTTTGATGTCCCCTGCTTCTTCCCACAACACTGTACACCACCCAAAGCACGGGGCAAGACCCAGAGGCTGGATACGACTCGGAAGCTCTTTAGAAAGGCCAAGCTTCCGTTAAGGGCCCCGTGTCCATCCTCCTGCGCAACTGCCACTCGGCACTTGGCCCGGGAGCCCTGAGTGACAATTCCTACCTGCTCTCACTGCCAGGAGCCCTGAGTGACAATGCCTACCTACTATCACTGCCAGGAGGCCAGCCAGGTATCCTCTCTGGCCGTGTTCATTGGCAAGGTCTAAAGAAGAGAGGATGCTAATAAATTATGACTCTGTTCTCAAGATATGTCAACCAAGGTCACCAATATAAGTAAATTTCACCAGCAACCAGAAGACTGCTTTGGGAAAGGAGGAAAAAAGTGGCCAGAACACTTCCCAGCAGTCTGGACAGGCCTCAGGAATCCTTTCTGTCTCTGCTGCTTCCTCAATTACCAGGAAAGCGTGATGGCTACTCTGGGCACTAGCGCAGTGAGAGGCTCCCACGCTCGGGCAGAGCACTGAGCACAGCGTGGTAACGTCAAAACGCTGCCGGGCACTGCAGGGAATACAGACCACACAACGCATGAACGGCTCCACTCTTGGCAGCCTGGATTTCTACCTCCACTGTGATGAAAAGAACCCCAGGATGGTCTGGCCCAGGCCCTGGTGGGTATGAACACAGGGTGATGGGAAGTGGCATGAACTGGGGGTGGGGTGGGGCCACCACATGCAGAGGTAGGGAGGCGAGGAGGCTTGAGAGCAGACGGATGCTCTGGTCAGGGGCTGCAGCAGCCAGAGCCAGGCTGGGGCCACCGCTTCCCTCCACCCGCTCTGTTCTGCTGTCTGACTCCAGAACCCAGGCGAGGCAAAGGTGAGCTTTTCAAGGCTATTTTTAGGAGGTGAATTTTTCTCCTGGGAAACATCTGTCTGCTACCTCCCGGGTTTCACATCCCCGTGGAAAAAGGGGTGGTAAGAGGAAGAAGTGAAAGAGAAGAAAAACGGATGAAGACAAAATCTTTTGCTTCCTGCCTGTCTTCCCCCTACCCAGAGGCAACTGCAGCTTCTGATGGTGCCTAGGAAAGCTCCAGAAGGAAGGGCAGCTCCCCAGCAACGGCGGACTCACCTGCCCAGGGCCCTTGAGGCACTGCACAGCCTGCTTGTGGGTGAGGCCGCACAGACTCACTCCATCCACCTGCAGGAGCCGGTCACCTGGGAAAGGGACAGGTGTCATGTCCCAGGCGCCTGGGGCTGCAGGAAGGACCCTTTCTGGAGGCCCCTGCCTGGCACCCGCCCAATGCAGCCTCAAGGAGCAGGGCAGGAAGCAGAGGGGCCGGGCGTCCTCGTGGAGTCAGCAGGAATCCTGCCTCTCTGAACACCCTCGCTCCCTCCTCCCGCAGCATGAAGCAGATCAGTGATATAAAAGCCTTTCTATTATTGGCTCACAGAACGGTTGAGCCAGCTCTGCTCAACCTTATCCCATCTCCTGTTTTCCTGTGAAACCATTTTTGAAAGTATTTTCAAGTTGCTTGGGTATTTATATCTCCAGGATTTTTCTTCTTTTTTTAATTTCAAAAAAGGTCATGGTTGATGCTGGGGTTATTGGAATACTATGGGAAATGGAGATAAGATCCTACGTGCTGCTTTGGCCTCAATCCTGGCAGTTTTGGAGAACAATAAAAATGACCCCCTTCCGTCAGAGCAGTGGGAGCTGAGGAAGGGCAGAGAGAAGGCTCACGGTGTCCCTGTATACGAGAGTGGGGCACCAAGGCCAGCTCTGTCCTCCAAGGGAAGCACTCAGTTCTCCCATGAAGGCTGAACAGCAACGTGTTTCTTTTAAGTCTTCTATTATTTTTATGTCACCTTATGCTTCCCAATGTGCCACTGCAAACATCCCACCCGTGTTAACCTGCCAAGTGGGCAGGCAGGTTCCATTGTCACCTGTCCAGGTGAGGAAAGCACAACCCGGAGAGGCAATCGTCTGCATGACGTTTCCGAGTGGGAGTAGGGCCAGGCCTGGACGCCGTCCCTCCCTGCCCGGGGCTCTTTACACCACGGGATGCAGAGCTCCCACCACGACTCCAGCCCTCACCCTGCAAGATCTGCCCTTCCTTGGCAGCCGGCCCTCCGGGAACAATGGATTTCACGTAGATCCCTCCATAGAGCACGCTTGTGTTAATGCCACCCTGGAAAACACAACAAAAAACTCACCACCCGTCTGCCCACTTCTGGGGAGCCCCCCACCCTCCCTAAGAGAGCCCTCACCTACCCACCACTCGATCCCACAGCCTCATCGCCAACTGAATTTACCTGTTTGTTTAGACTGTATTCCCCACTGAGCAATAAGGTCAGGTGTTCGCCAGACACAGAACAACAGACTAGAATCTGTGTGAAGGAGCCATGCCCCGGCCCCTGCTCCAGCCCCAGCGCGTGGCAGGTGCTGGGTTACTGGCCACGTAGGATGCACCACGGCCTCTCCATAGGTAGCGACCAACAGAGGTAGATCTGGCCTGAAGGCTTGTGCCTGGCATGTCTTGTGTACTCTGATGGGCCAGAGGATGTGTGCATTTTGCATTGTAACAGACATCGCCAGATTGTATCCCGACGTGAATATGGATATACTTACTCACATTTCTCACAGCTTTGTGTGACGGTACGATTTTTCTGCATCCCACCAGCTATATTTGGCCAAGCTGGTAGATATAAAGTTTAAATTTCATTTTAATTTGTATTCCTGCCACTTTTTAGGGGGGAGGTTGAGTGTTTTTCATTTGTTTAATGGCCATTTGGATTTGAGTGCAACATTTCAAAAATTATTTTTGAGATTAAATTTCCCCAAAGAAAATCCAAGTTTTTTGCCAGCCAAAGGAAATCACCAACCTCTTCTCACCATATATATGTATGTATGTATATATGTATGTGTGTGTGTGTGTGTATATATATACACACACATATACATATTTATTTATGAATAATCCAAAATTTATCATGTTTTTCAGATAAGAAATACCTATGTTTTGTGTCTGATAGGATTTTTACGCCAAGCCAAGAATAAATTGACCATATTTGGTACCAGCCTGTTCACTTCATGTAGACTCATGAGTTTTATTTCTTGGTTTCTTACTTGCTGCCTTAAAATCATCTACCGATGACAAGTTTATGCAGGCCAAAGGTCCGACATTCCAGCTACCCTTGCTCCAGGTGAGCAGAATCCTCACGTGGGAAAGCAGAGAATGCCCTCCATTCACTGACCTCTTGGGTTTCTTTGGCATTTCCTTGCCTGTTAAAAATTCCATTCTGTTTCCAATCAACAGTTAAATCCAACAATGAGGTTACTGAAATTCAGACCCATTCCAGGGTCTCAGGGTAATGGATTATTTTCAATGCTCAGTAAGAAACGCAGCACTTTTCAACCTCTGACCTCTGGATTTTCACCAGCTTTGTGTGTGCTATTTCCCAAACCCTTGGTAACCACAGTTACATGGGCAATCTCCCTCCTGGAAGGTCTCCTGGGTACAGCCCAGAACCCACATGCAAAGTGCCAGTCCTGATGGAGGCCGGGCTGGTGGAACTTTGTCCTGGCCCTTGGGAGGTCTGAGCACAAGGCGCCACCCTTATCCTGCCCTAGATGACAGTGGACTGATGCCCTCACCCTTGGCCACGTGGCAGTGGACTGCCCCACTGGCCTTTGGCTCGTGTCCCTGAAGCCCCACCCTGCTGCACTGTCCCTGCAGTCCAGCTTGACCTCAGAGCCAGAACACATTGCCCATTCCGCCCGCACTGCCTCCCCACGCTGCTGGAGTTCCTCAGCGCCTGCTCTGCCCCACCCAAGGTCTCCCGGGGCCTCTCTGCTGTCTTTGAACTCATCCCCCACTGCAGGGCCCCACTGACCTCTTAGGTCACCACTTGCACTTGTGCACAGAGCGCGCTATTGAAGGTTGCCATCTGAGGGGAATGCCCACCCCGCTCTGGATGGACTCTGTTTGATTGCTTTCTAAGCTCGCCTACAACTCTTACAGTCACGCTGAATCCAAGCGTCCCGCCTTCTTTAACCAGTTCCACGAAGTACATTTCACCAGCCTTGGTCTCTGAAGGTGATGAAGGACGAGAAGAACCAGCATCCTGTCCCAAACAAACAGGCAAAATCAAAAAGGCATGAAAGCACGTGCCCTGTGTGAGCAGATGGCACCTCTTAGCTCTGACCCGCTCGCAGGAGCAGGCAGCACTGCAGGCGGGACAGAGCACAGGCTTCGGGCTGGGCAGCAGGGCATTCATTTCAGCTTTACCAGTTCCTCTCCGTGGGGCCTTGGACAAGTCTCTCAGCCCCTCCAGACTCAGTTTCCTGGTCCACAGAACTGGCGTGAGGTCCCCTCTTCACTGTGCGATTGTGAATGATGCCCAGCACCTAGCAGGGGATCAGGAAGCGGAGGTTCCCTCCTCTCTGCTCATGATGCAAAATCCGTATTAGAACTGAAGCCATCCAGGTACTTCCCGGTGGCTTCACATCTGATACCAGGCAAGTGACGGTTTGCTGGACACAAGATCCACAGTGGCTTCTTGAGGCAAAAGACAACTTCAAAAGGACTTTTGATTATTCCTAGCAAGAGGGGCACGTTGGATCTGTACTTGACAATGGTTGAATGCTTTAGGGAATGACAGAAGAGAAAAATGGTCTACCATGTATCAGGCATCTTGCTTGGTACCATGACAATAACCACGTATGACTTGTTCATTCATTTGTCTAATCATACAACAACATTCATTGAGCACCTATTATGTTCCAGGCACTAAGCGAGTTGCTGGGCAGACAGCAGTGGTAAGACAAACCTGTCCATGTTGTACACTCTCTAATAGGATAGAGACGTTTAATGAATAGATTCCCAACCAATTAACCAACAACCATTGTGATAACAACTGTGATTGTGATAAAGTGTGTGTTACCCCTGAAGGCTCAGAGACATGAGTGCCTGCACCCAGCAAGGGGGAGAACTGAATGTGAACTCAGGGTCTGGCTGAAACAAAAGCTTGAGGAGCATAGAAGGGAGACCCTGCAGGTGACGGCAGGGAAGGAGGAAGCCGAGGGTGTGCTGGGTGGGGCAGACCACCACTTCCAGGCCAAGAGAGCCTAGCTCATTGCTCCTGCCCCACTGGCCCCTGTGCCTACAAGATGGGTCTGTTGTCCTATCTGGTTCCTTTGCTTGGTGCGTCCTGGTCACCGTGTTGGAAAACACTATTAACATGTGGGAAAATAAACAAGCTGAAAAACTACTAATGCAACAGAGGTGGTTCCGAAGGGATTGGAATGGTAACTGACAAGCCTCAGTTCCTCCAGAGACTTTGCACACCCATGGTCTAGGGAGGTATTTCGTCTAAATTTTACAATTCAAGGAGTAAAACCACAGCTGAGGGTGAGACCTAACGTGAGACTGCAAACTCGACCACCACAGAAGGTTACCTGGCCGCACAGCTGGCCATATGACCCAGAAGAGCCTGGATTTGGATGGAACGGGATTGCTGCCTGCACTGTGGTCCACTGTGGCCTTGGAGCACCATTGCTCCCCTCAGCTGCCCACCAGAAGCCAGTCTGCAGGTTCGTGGTCACAGAGGCCCCAGCCTGAAGGCCTCCTGCCTGGCTTCCTGCCAGAGGGGACCTCCCAAAGGGCAGCCCAAGGTGAAGGTTTCCGCTCTGAAGGCCAACCTGTGGACTCCGATCCCAGCTCTGCCCCTTACTCCCTAAGGGACCCTGGGCATGTTCCTTTGCTCTCTGTGCCTCAGGTACCCCAGCTATGAAAGGCGTTAGTGATAGTAATTGTCTCATAGGACTGTCAGGACGCCTTCACGAGCAAGCATATGCAAAGTGATCAGGACGCACCTGACGCAAAGGTAGGTGAGCACGCAATGATGGCAGCTGATGCCCTGCACCCAGCTCTTCATGGCATGCACTGTCCTGGGGAACACCACGACCAGTTAAGAAGGCACTGGCATTCAGGAGCCTACTGCATGCCTGATCCTGGTGATAGGTCTCAAGGCACGCCACCCCAAAATATGGCACCTCAGCATATTGAAGACATTTGAGAAACAGCACGTGCAGGAAGGTTTCCTCTGTAGCAGGTCATAACACCTAGGGAGGGTTTTCTGACCTGCCCCAGAAGCAGGACATGAGACCCTCAAGTGAGAGGTGCCTCCCTTTACCCACAGGAAAGGAGAGCTTATCTCTGAAGACACAGGGATGCAGAAAGGAGTATGGACAAACAGGCCTTGCGGAGTCCCGCGGTTCATGCACTCCTGCCCTGGTCTGCTCACGTTTCCCCACGACTCTCCACTCTTCGTCAGACCTACTATGAAACACAGTGTGAACTGTGTCTTCTGGGCTTCATATCCTTAATGAAGGCTCATCAGTGGTCCCCAACCTTTTTGGCACCCAGGACCAGTTTCATGGAAGACAATTTTTCCATGGATTGGGGACTGGGGGGAGCAGGGAGGCGGGGCTCAGGTGATGTGAGCAATGGGGCGCAGATGTAAATACAGATGAAGTTTCGCTCGCTCATCCACGGCTCACCTTCGGCTCTGCAGTTTGGTTCCTATGGGCCATGGATCAGTACTGGTCGGTGGCCTGGGCGTTGGGGACCAGAGTGTTATATAAAACTCATATTAAACAAATTTGTGAGCTTTTCTCTTATTAATCTGTCTTCCAGTACAGGGGCCCCAGCCATTGCACCTAAGATGGGTAGAAGGAAAGGATATTTTCCTCCCCGACGCCCCTTTGTCTCTGTGGCTCTGTGGCCAGCATCATTACCTCCATTCACAAACGAGAGAAATGAGGTTGAGACAGGTGCCATAACTTGCCTGTTTCAGCCAGAGTCCCAGCAAGAACGGGAGGGGCACACACCCAACTTGGGTTAGGGAGGAGAGTTCATGTAAAGCTGCTTTCAAAGGTGTTGGCAACCTTTAGAGAAACCAGTAAGAAGCCCCTGAGCACCTTGGGGCTAGAACACTGGAGCATCACCACCCTGGAGCCCAAGAGGCAAGAGGAGGGACGGTTAATGGGGCCTAGGGAGTCCTTCTAGGGCAAAGATCACCTGATGGGAGCTGTGCTTGTCACTAGAGGGACACAGTCAACCTGTGTCAGCACAGGGACAGTGGCAAGCCTGTCCTCACCTTCCCCCAACTGCAGGCTCCTACCGGGGCTTCTCCTGGGCAGAACTAAGCAGAAGACAGTGAGCTGACACAGTCCATGCATGTCAGCCATGCAGGGCCCGGAGAAGAACAGAGAGGATGGAGGTGGTCCTGAGGGGCCAAGGGAGACTATGCCACTTCAGCGTCCAGGGAGACAGCGGGAGCAAGGCAGAGCTGGGACTGAGGCACGTCGCCCTCTGTACACCTAAGCCGGACTTCATCTTCTTCCGCAATAAGTGGTGACCAAGGGCAAAGCCCCCAAGTTGTCAGCTTGAGGACCAGCTAGAGGCCAAGAATAGGAGATGCCAGATTTCCAATGCCTTCCCCTTGGCAGCAACCAATTTCTCATGTTGTTATTATCAGTGACAGTTATAAATAGGGTCCAAAGACGCCAAAGGCTCCAACGCCAAGCCCTGTGGCCCAGGCAGTGTGCTAGGAGCTCTGTCTCCTCCCTGTATGTTGTTCTCCACGACAGGCAGTGCAGACATTTACTGCCATCTTACAGATGAGGAAGCTGCGGGTCAGAGGGGACAGGTAAGTTCCAACCATCTGACATGGCACATAGCGAGCAAGGAAGGACTGGGGAGCCAGGCTGTTGGACTCCTCGGCCTACTCTCTTTCCTCCAAATTCTAGAAAGTAAACCTTTTCTAGAAAAAGAGATGATTACCTTTAATGGCAGCGGGGAGAGCCGAGACCTCAGCCTGGACATCAAGCTCTGCACCCGAGCCACTCCTGGTTCTTCAGTATTTCTGTGCTGGTCTTGTGTGTGCAACGACAAGCTTCCCTGGTGCCCATTGCTCAGGATGTCTGTAGAGAAGACCCCAGAATTGGCTGTGCTATCCTTTTGTTCATCTGGGGTATTTCCACAAACACCTATAAAAATAAGCCAAGAAGAAGTCAACAGCTTAAAAAGCCTGGCTTCTCAGTGGCATCTCTATGGGCATAGCGTTTTCCTCCAATGACAGGGAGATCTTTTATAGCTGCTGGGAAGAACATGAATTTAGCACCCATGAAAGATGGTGCATTTGGAACATAGAAAAGGAAGATTCAGGATGGTATTTTGAAACCTGAATAGAGATTATACAACCCAACCATGAAAACACAAGTGCAACAGAAGTTAATAATGCCAGCTCTCCCTTGATAAGCTCTTGCCGCACGCTGGGTACACATACATATACATAGGGGGATACACACACACACACACACACACACACGCAAGGGGTATATACACATGTATATATATATATATTCCCATCTTCTCAACAGACCCAGCAGGAAGGCGTTATCCCTGCTGAAACATGAGAAAACAGAGTCGAAAGGATTAAGTGGCTTGCCCCAAATCCCAGGATGTGGTGCGGCCTTAAACCCAGCCTCTCCTGGAGATCCCACTGAGCACATCTGTAATCACCAAAGTCGAACGCATCAGATCATTCTGGGGGGCTCAGCAGTAAGCAGGTGGCAGGCCCCTGTGGGTGAAGGCTGGACCACTGGTTCCTGTTTACCCAGGTCCTCTGACTCTTTTTTTTAAATGGTATTTCAGCCTATTTTCCATCCCTTTTGCAAGAATAAGATGGTGGGGTGACTTAGAGTCCTGAGTGGCAGCCACTGTTCTCCACTGTCCAGCTTGTACTGTGGCCAGGCGCTTGTGCCTAAGAAGATTAAACATTTCTTCTTCAGAGTGTCTGGATCAAACTTGCCCCACTGGGAGAGAATGCACCCCAAAGGGGTGTCAGGAGGGATTTTTGAGCCCTGTGCACCCATCTTGTCAAAACCAACGCGAAGTCCGGACGCAGGTGTTACAGCTCAGAGCCTCTTCCCCAGACAGAGCGACCCGGCCACGGCACCACAATGTCAGGTCGACAACCTTCCGGGTTCTTGGTGTGCTCTTGGCCGAAGAATGACCAGACACATCGAAGTGTCAAGTGCAGACTATTATCTCAGAAAATCATCAGCAGGGCCAATAGTCACCTCAGGCAGGAAGCAGTTTCACACAATAGCTCTTTATTATAGAACAAAACAGGTCTTTCTTCCAAAGTAGAGAGAGAAAGATCGACT
>CAUYSK010084443.1:0-67007 GCA_963575035.1 Avahi laniger
CCAGCCTGAGCAAGAGCAAGACCCTGTCTCTACTAAAAATAGAAAGAAATTAATTGGACAACTAAAAATATATAGAAAAAACTAGCCGGGCATGGTGGCGCATGCCTGTAGTCCCAGCTACTCAGGAGGCTGAGGCAGGAGGATCACTTGAGCCCAGGACTTTGAGGTTGCTGTGAGCTAAGATGACGCCACGGCACTCTAGCTCGGGCAACAGAGTGAGACTCTGTCTCAAAAAAAAAAAAAAAAAAAAAGACAAAATAAAACAGTTGGGGGTGGGGATTGGGGGAAAAAGGGATCTCTTCTACACTGTTGATGGGAATGCAAATTCGCACAACCTTTATGGAAAACAGCATGGAGATTTCTCAAAGAACTAAAAATAGAATTACCATTCAATCCACCAATCTTACTACTGGGTATCTACCAAAAGGAAAAGAAATGAATATATCAAAAAGATACTTGCATTCTTATGTTTATCGCATCACTCTTTACAAAAGCAAAGATATGGAGTCAAATTAATTGTGGTATATTAACACAATGTAATACTATTCAGCCATAAAAAAGAATGAAATAATAAATTTTGCACAACATGTGTGGAAATGGAGGCCATTATTTTAAGTGAAACTAGTTAGGAATAGAAAGTTGAATAAGTGGGTGTTAAAAATGTTTACACATGGACAAAGAGAGTAGAATGACAGACAATGGAGACTTAGAAGGATGACAGGGTAGGAGATTTATGGATGACGAGAAATTAATTAACAGGTACAATGTAAGTTATTCAGGTGATGAAAATCCTAAAAGCCCATACGTACAAAATCTATGCATGTAAAAGAATTGCATATGTAGCCCACACATATGTACAAATAAATAAAAGGAAAAACATAAAAGGTAAAACTTAAGCATACTTTCTTAATTAAAAAAAATTGGAAGCCATTCTAAACATAATGTACGGACATCACAAAGTCCAATGCAACACATTTTTTGGTTGTGGCAAATCTGAATCTAAACTATATGGCTTTGCAAATCATTTCAGTTCCTTGTGACTCTGTTTCCTTATCTAAATAATGGGGCTGTGACTCTATGAGTAGTTCTCCATAAGAGTGGGCTGGGGGCGGATATTAGTTCCACAGGAGACATATAAAATGCTCGGAGGTATTTTGATTGCCATATCTTGGGGGAAGGAGGGTACTAATGCTATCTAGTGGATGGAGGCCAAGGAAGTTGCTAAACATCTTGCAATAAGTCCCACACAACAAATAATTATCTGGCTCAAATGCCAGTGGTGCTGAGGTTGAGAAACTGGACTAGAGGAGTGTAACAATTTCTCACAACTCTTAATACTTTGTGGTTCTTAAACATTGTTTCTCAATCATCAGAGGGCACAGGAATCACCTAGAGATATTAGTAAAATGCAGGTTCCTAGACCCCAACATCCAAACATATTAATACACTAGGGATTTTTTGGTATGATTAAGTTATCTGACATTTTAGTTTGTATACTAAGTAATTCTGTTGCATTTCAGTCCTTTGATTGCATTTTGAGAACCCTTAATAAGATACACATTAACATTGAAGAAATCTTGGCTGATCATTGAAAAATAATATCACTAGACATTATTTATTAAATGCTCAAGGGTTAACTCACAAAAGCCCTTTGAGATTTAAACAAGGCCTCATAATTTGTTACAAGTAAGGTAGGACTTAAATCCACCCAGTTAAAGTTTCAAAGTCTATACTCTGGCCACATTCAAGTTGCCTTCTCAGAGAGGTACAGTCTTGGCAAGACAAACAAGGAGCAGATAAAGGAACTGCATGATAAAGGACAGAAAGAAGATAGGGGAATCCGAAAGAGAGGATCTCCACTGGGGATAGAAAAATAGAATGTGAATTGTTAAATGAAAGATAAATGATTTTTATTTTAGTGGACCTTAAATGAAAAATGAAGAATCTGAATTTAATGTGATAGGCCAGTGTTTATCAGCACTGGTTGCAGATTAAAAAGACCTGGGATCTTTAAAAAAACTGCTGATGCCAGGGCTCCACTCTAAAAATGGTGATCGAATTGGTCTGGGTTCCAATCATGCATCAGTAGGTTTTTAAAATCCCCAGTTGGTTCTAATTAAGTATCCAGACAACCATAGAGAGCCATTTAACTCAAAGCAGGTGATAATCTTAAAGGAACTGTTAGAAGATTAACCTGGTGGTGATGTATACAATAGATTACAGCTGAGAATGGAGGAAAGGCATCAGCTAGGTAGCTATTGTAGAAATCCTGGGATGGGAAGTGAAAAATAAATATCCCTACTAAGGCAATGGGTCAGAGGTAGTGCTAAAGTGAGGAGATCTTCCTCAGCTCTCTAATTTCACTGATGGAATAAAATGAAATTCAGAGATTGAGTGACCAGGTGAAGATCACCAGCGAGTGAAGACCACAGTGGTAGAACTGAAATCCAGCTTTCCTGAATTCCAGTCAGTGCTCTTAAGAGGGCCTTCTGACCTCTCACCCAGCTGGTCCTCCGTTGTTCAGTTTGAGATGCTTGGTACCCAGATGGGTAGTCTAAGCCGAGGGCTAAGTTGGAGGTTAATGGTGGAGGTTTGTATTTTGGAGTAATATAAGCAGATGTATTTTATTTTCAAAGGACTTAAATTTAGGGAAAAATATTACTAAGAAAACACAACACAAGTTATAAACAAAGAAGAGCAAAAGACCCAGAGGGCTCCTGGTGAGGGCAGAGGCAGGAGGAGAGCTGTTTTGAGCCAGAGACTTTGAAATCAAGTAAAAAGGAATGGAAAATACTGTGAAATGCAACCTAAAAGTCAAGCAGAATGAAGCTTCAAAAGGCCATTGGACTTCTGAGGTGGAAGTCATGGTGACATTTGGAGGGGCATTTCCACAGGGTTGTTGGAGAGAGAAGGGAGATTTCAAAGGGCAGGGAGAAGGAGCAATGGGGTAATGAAAATGTGAGGGTAGTAAGTTCTAAGCATTTCCTCATGCAAAGGAGAAAATCAAGACCATTGAGACAACAAGGTCAAGTCAAGGATTTGAGAAGGCAAGAGCTTCACCTGCCTTTGCTGAGAGCAAAGGGCATTTTGGCTGCGTTGGATGGACGTCGCAGACACACAAGCAAACGCAGGGCCGCGGCGATGCCGGGACGTGCACACTAGATGGCAGTAGCGGGGCCTTTTCGGTTAGGTTCGCGGTCCTATAAGGCGCTGCTTGTTTAAGTACATCGCATTTAGTTGGAGCTGCAGGGGAGTGAGGGAGAGGAGGATAGGAAGGAGGAGAGCGGGAGAGCTTGCGGGAGAAAGGGCGCGCTGTGTTTACACTAGGCACAGGCTACGAGCGTCCATCCCTGTCCCTGGCTCGCGCTCTCGAAGAGGAAAGCAAGGCTGCTCTGGGATCCGGCCGTCGTGCGGCAGGAGCCTCGTCTGTCCGGGTTGCCCAAGCCGGGAGAGCCCAGAGGGAAACCGAGGGAAACGAGCGACGCGTTTTACTGGAGAGAGCGCGAGCGGAAGAGGCGAGAGCCGGAGCGCGAGGGAGCATCGAGCGCAGCGGAGACATGAGGACCTACTGGCTGCACAGCGTCTGGGTGCTGGGCTTCTTCCTGTCCCTCTTCTCACTGCAAGGTAGGAGAAGGATTCCCTGACCCCTCGCGCCCCTCTTTTCTGCCGCCGGGCTCTGGGGTGGTCGGTGGAGTAAGGAGCGCTCGGATTCTGGACGGAGCCGGGCTTGTTTACAAGTCCTGCGGTGCGCTTTCTGCCCTCCCGGCTCTGCGCCCAGGTTGGGTCCTGAAGCATGCAGGAGCGTGCGGACAGACTTGCTGCAATATCGGTGCTGGTGGGGAGATCCGGAACTGGGTTTGTGTGTGTGGAGGGGGGGGGAGTAGAGTGGTTTGTGCGGGGTGTGTGTGTGTATCTGTTGGCGGAGGCGGGGGCTGGTGCGAGGGGTCGTGGTGGCGGAGCTGGGGTTGCTTCTCTGTAAACTCCAAGCGCTGCTGTGGTGTTCGCTGTCCTCTTGTCCCCAGTGCTGATATCACTGCATTCCTCCTCCTTCAGGAGGGAATTGGCATTAAGTTTAGGAGGAGGCTGGGCATCCGCTTGGCACCTGGTACTTGCATTTCCGTGCAAAATAACCCCTATAGATTCTTCTGCCCTGAGATGGGGGAGGTATGCCGGTGGAGGGGAGCAGGGAGTGTGTGTGTGTGTGTGTGGAGAGAGAGAGAGAGAGAGAGAGAGAGAGAGAGAGAGAGAGAGAGAGAGAGAGAAGGGGAGATGGAGAGAGAGAGAAGGAAAGAGAGAAAATATGAGAATTCACGGGTTAATAGCTGTGCTGGCTCAGAATGGCCAATGTGTTTCATGCTCACAAGACTAAATAGCTAGTGCTGGGTGTTTACTTTGAAGAGGTTTCAGGTCTCTGTGTTTGGGGAGGTTGTGAAATGAATTCATGAAGGTTAAACATGAAAATGCATATACAAATGCAAATACATAGTGTGTGTGTGTTTCACTTACAAGCTGACGTCCAGAGCCCTCATATGTGTTAATCATACCTAAAATGCACCAAAGTAATTCCAACACAAAAATATTTAATCTTCTTCATCCACCTATCTCACTCTTCCCATCCCTGAGAAAAGCCTTGCACAATTAGCCAGAGAGAGTCTGTGCTATATTGCTCTACCACTGATGGTTCTACTACATCTTCCTCTTTGGGCATTCTGCCATCATTAGGACATGCACCCGCTCACATTTCTCATGCTACTGAACACGAGAGTCTCTCCATTTACACATACATATGTGCACACACACGCTCCCTGTCATGAACAGTCAGCATGAATTGACCAGACTCGCAATCCTACTCCTGATTTTCTTCTGACAGCTGGTTACTAATGTTACATTTGTGGGTTTCATTTGTCATTGCTGGGGGATATTTTGTGTAGCTATAAAGCCCTCTTGTCAAACGAAAAGAGAATAGACTCCCTGGCTGTTTACTGGTCGAAGCATTGCAAGTGAATAAATACTACGTTAAAGTTATATTTTGAAGTAAGCTTAGGGGAACAGCTGGAACTCGCCTATAATAAAATTACAAGTTACAGGTTCTAAAAACTTCCTCATCTCAGGGCTCACTGACCTATTCCTCCTCTATCTAAATTGCGAGGTCCTGTAATACACAATTTTTCTACTAAGCATGACTATGTGAAAAATAGAATTCCAACCAAGCTTTGGCTTTTTAAATTTTATTCCTTCACATTGTTTTTTCCTCCAATGCTCTTAGGACTTTCTCTGTGATTTCTGATATTGCTGCAATTCAGCTTTTTCATACAGAGACATTAGCATCATGACTATACTATGCCAGCAGCAGAGGTTAATCCTCTTCCTTCCTATTCCGTTTAACTCTAGGAACTTAGTTTTTCTGATAAAATGCTAAGAATGAAGTCACTAATACATGCTTCTCTTAAGTGTGAATAAAACTGTGGAATATTCATACATAGCCATGGGGTCGCATGAGTGAAAGGCACTTCAAAGGATGGGGAAGGTCCAATGGAGCACCAAACCAGATAATTATATTTTAGAAGATCTTCCATTAAAAGAATTAAAGGCCTGCAATCTTCTTCTGTTATAGCACAGTTAAATATAGTGATAATTCTCTGAAGGATCTGGTATCATTTGGCCAAAGTACATAGTATTTCCTCCTAGGAAATGTTGTTCTTTGCAAAGTGGAGTTTACAGGGTTTGCTAAATAGAGCTCAATGGGAAGTGGCCCCTGTTCTCAAGCTTTGGGATCCCCCTATTTGTAGCACAGATCAGGTAGCAGTAACTTGGAGAAATGGGGCAGGAGAAGAATGCAGAATGCAGTGCAGCCAATGAGGCTAAGAAACTTGAGGGTCACTCACACTCAGTTGTCTTACATATTTCTTCTTCCACTGTCATGGCAGGACTGAGACTGGCTGCCTGTGTGCACACATGCACATGTGGGCACACACACGCTCCTCACTGTCAGAGTATGTCGCTCTCTGAAATCAGCCCCATTTCTTCGCTACTATTTCCCTTCTGCAACACAGTTGCTTCTGCTGTTGCTTATGATTGTGTGCATGGATTCCCAGATGAATGTTGTTCTTGGTGTTCATTTTTAATTAGATTTCATGTGTTAAAAAATGTTTTATGTGAGTATTTGGGGCTATGTTGTGCTGAGGTAGAGGGAAAACTACTGAATAATTTGGGCTAGTCCTGTGAAACAGTGGCTGTTTAGTTTAAATCATTACTTTGCAGCCATGGGCAAATCAGACATATCCTGGTAAGGTCTCGGGAATAACTATGTTCTGTTTCTCAGTAATGATGTAACGATCATTATCATTATTTTGAAATAGATCATTAAAGATGTTGGTCATGATATATTTTCATATGAATAAAAAACTTGTTTTTCTGGTGTTTTCTCCAAATAGCCTAGAATACTTTGATATAATTAATTATATCCACCAATCATGGTATTGGTAAGGAGAACTTCTAACTTTTGAACAATGAAGAGATGGTGAGAAGGTTACATAGCAAATGGTCCAGTCAGATTTTATCACTGATATCCTGGTAACTGTATATTAATGACAAGTCTGTTGATAAAGGGCCTAAGGTTTCCAGAAGAAAGTTTTCTAGATATTCATTATTATACTGTTACCATCACATTTACCTATAACCTTGGGGAAGCAAAGAGAAACTAGTTCAACTGGATTTTGTAAGGATAAAGGGAGGCAAACACACAAACAAAAACAAAAACAGCCTCTATGGGACTCTCCATTTTGCTTCATCGAGTTTGAGGCCCTGTTCCATTGGCTCAGATCTGGCCGGGTCTCCTTTGTCATCTGGCATCTGTGCCTTGTTTCTCATGCTCCAGATCCAGAGCCAGAGAGCAGTCACAGCTTTGCTCTGAGGCTGGCTCTATTCACTCCTTTTGGCATCTGCGGTGGTAGCTGTGTGCCCTTTGGGGATTGCAGAAGAGATGGACTCCACTTGGCCCATCCCACCCCCATCTCTGGTTCATCTGGGCATGAAGGTCGCCTTGGCTTTTGTCTGCAGCCAGATTTGGGCTGTGTAGTGGCCAGGAACAGGGAAGAGTATAGTTATACGGCATCAGAGGCAGCTTAGCCAGCGCCCCAGGGGGAGCCCTGCAGCAACTGCTTAGTGAGGGAGCAGCAGAAATGCCTAGGATGTGAGCATTCTGTCCAGCTGCTGTGAGGCTCCCTTCAGAGACATCTGGGAAGAACTATGCCTAAGCTGCTCACAGGGTGCTCTCCATCCCCTGCCCATACAGTTCCAATGAAAATGAGTTGGTGAAACCCCTCTAGATGTTTTTGACAACTCCCTCTGACAAAAAATAAAAATGAGACCCTTCAAGAAATACATTTTGAGAGTTTGAGTTACATGTTGTTTTAATATCCATCACAGAAAATAACTAAGACGTATTTTTTAAAGTTTCTAATTTTATTTACTCAAGTAATTTAAAAAGAGTTAAAGCACCATCCGTAGGGCTGGATTTTTGCTAGGTAGGATGTTGATGTTATCCATTGTCACTACCACCCTTGGTAACCTAGAACTGATTCAATGAGCATTGGCTGCACGGGAGTGAGGTCTCTGATTAAGACACAGGAGAAACATATATCCTTTTTCCTAAAACATTTGCATCCCAAGGAAATGTTTGACGTTACTTACTTAAAAATAGTACTGTCATTAACATTCTGAAAAATCTAAATTTTTACTCTTTGTTGAGTGTGTTCCCTCCAGATTTTATAGGTGATTGAACAGACCTTGTCACAAGCTTTCAATGATAATTATTAATTATAATACAACCCCCATCTCAATTACCACAATGATTGCTAAAAAAGATATATGAAGGAGTTATTTACAAATAGTTTATTAATCCAGAAAGGTATGATACAGCTTGGAAGTAAAGTAATTGACCAGAAGGTCTTAGGATTTCTTTTCTTCTTTCATGTAATAAATGTTAACCTCAGAAGATTATGATTCTTTTTACACAATTCTGGTCACATCCTGAAGCCAGTATGTCTTCTAATATACAATGTTTGTATAATAAAGATCTTTTTCATATTTGCTTATATAGTACATTTTTATCACTGTATACCTCTCTGTACACTTCCTGGCATATTTGAAATAAGAAATAAAGATTTTCCTTAAGCTATTCTTTTTTGTATACCATTTCCCCTCTACCACTCATGATTTTCATATATTCTCTATCATTCTGTTCAGTTTAAAAGCATATATGCTGCCTACGTAAGCAGTGTTAGTCAGGACACTAAGACGGGGAGATGGTCAAGTGGAAAGAACACTGGAGTAAACATTAGACAACATAGACACCGGTTTTCAATCCACTAATAATTTCCTGATAAAATGTAGCTAATTTGCAAGTCTCAGTTTCCTCATTTGCTGGACTGGGTAGCGGTGCTTGTCATATGTCACTATGCATGCTTTAAGTAAATGCATAATTTCCTTCTACTGGAAAAAATAAAGAGTTAAATTAAAAGGAATTATCTGGCTGCTTGCCACTGACTGAACAGAATTTGCCAGTGTTTATAGCTATCTCTTCCTCCGTCCTTCCTTTCTTTTCCTGGACTTGAGTAAGAGCCATATTGTGCTCCCTGTGCTAATTTAATGCTGAGGAGTATAGATACGGGGTTGCATAAGCTCTCTCTGTCTCTTGCTTTGCTCAAAGGTCTTAAGCCAGAACACAAAACAGAACAAAAAACTGAAAGAAAACATGTGTCCACTTTTAATTCCATAATAACTACCCTTTGTTTGTTTTCCCTTTTCATAAGCTTATGACAATCTCACTTAATATTTTAGCTTGCAGTACCGAGGAATTGCTGAAGGAAGGAAGAAATGTTAGAGGATCTAGATTCCAATTAACTTTGCCACTCTGGCTGTGTAACTCTGTGTGAATCACTGTTGTTTAGTAAATGAGAATGAGAATCTCCAAGATTAATGAATCTTGCTGAGGGTGTCAGCAGACCAGAACTCTGCTGCTCAAATAACCTTCATCCTTTCTCTTATTCTGTGTCCCTCCTCTCTTATTTCAGTATGAAAGAAAAGTCAGAAAAAACGAAGAAGTTATGCAAGGAAATATGTGGGCATTAGTGACATGTATAATTAGTATTTGTCCACCACTGAAATATCAATGATATTCAGGGGTTCTCTTTAGGAACCATTTATAGGGCTGTTTTTATAGCCTTATTTCAAGTGTAGGATTGAGCACACTGCAACCAACAATACAACTTACTTTTTAAATTGAATGAGTGCCAAGTGTTTTATGAGGAAGCAAGAAGAATTTATATAAATGTCTTCCCTGATTTAGGGACCTGCCCTCTTTTGTCTCCTTCAGAAGGCAATTCTGTACTCCTAGGGGTGGGTAGGAAGAGAGGTTTATTTCACCACCTCCTGTGATCTCACCTTCCTCCAACCTGGCAATTCCAGTAGCTGTATCCCACTCTCAGGAGAGGAGATTTGTGATTCTATCTCCTAAGGAGAGAGAAACAAGCTGCTAGGAGGAAGCCCAGATTGGATTAGCTGTCTCTGATGAATTCTCAGGGGGGTTCTGGCTGGGTCAGTTGGGTCCAGGCAGCCTACGCGACCAGGCCAGCTTTCCACTGGGGGCCCTCTGCCTGCACAGAAATGGAGAGAAACTGCCTAGCGATTTCTGCCTCATGTAGCAGAGATAAGACTGATCCCACTGGCCTGACCCAAACCTGTGCTGGCATATCAGATGCAGGCTCAAAACTGCTCCTAGGGACAACTATGGTTTTGTTACTGAAATTTTAATTTCCTATCTTTCCCATTAGGCAATAATGTGGTTTGTGATGAGGAGGAAGGAGAACGGTAGGCCTTCTATGGGCTTAAAGTTATTTTTATTTGTATGATGTGTGCAGAATGAAGAATGGGTAGTTACGTCAGCTGGTTGGGGAACATACAAGGTACAGAGTATAGAAAAGTATGTGGATATACAAAAATAACAACTAAAATCCTTCCCTTTCTTATTCTTTTCCTTCCTTCCTTCCATGATACTTATTAAGCCTTAAACAAACATTCTTACAAACCTTATAGCAAGGAAGGCAGACACTTAAAAGATAATAAATTAATTACCATTGTAATGAGATATAATGAAGGAGAGTTTAGGGTACCAGGAAAATGTATTTTAGGGAGACTTAGTCTGGGGAGTCAAGAAAGACTTTCCTTAAGGAATTAACATGTGATTGGATTTTTAATGATAAATAGGAGTTTAGCTGTGTGGAGAGGGGTGTGGAAAGGGCTTTATCAGGGAAAAGGAGTCTTGCCAAGGCTTTGAGGTGTTAAAAAGACCAACATATTCCAGGAGCTGAAGGACTACAGGGAGTGCAGAGACCGAAGAGGAAAACAACAGAAGGTAAGCCTGGAGGGGTGAAGTAAGCCGAACACTGCAGACCTTGAGGAGCATTGTGGGGATATGGGATTTAGTCCAAGGGGAGGAATGAGGGAAGGCGCTGATGAGTTTTAAAGCAGGGAAGTTCCCCCCTGAGGTGTGAGTTTTTAGAGGAGAACTAAGAGGACTCTGGCTGTAGTGTGGGAAAAGGATAGGAGTGATTAGAGAGAAGCCAGCCAGAGGCTTCTATTAGATAAGAAAAGAGAAAGGGTGGTTTGGATTAAGATTGTGTAATTGGAGGTAGAGTGAATGCGTGGATGAGAGATTGAAAGGCAGAATCCATGGGGCTTGGTTGAGGGAGGATCTCTGGTGTGCAGGTGTGTAAGCATTGACAAGATACAAAGTTTATAATTTAAATTGGCTGTGCATCTATATTACCTATCACCTGCCTATTATCAGCAACCTTGTGAGATCATAGGCTATTATTTCCACTTCACACAGAGGAAAGAGGCTTACAGCAAGTAAAACTGGTCTTGGCTTTGAAACCTGGGCTTCTGTCTCCAAATCTAGGTTCTTTTCCTTACACTGTGATGTCTACCCTAAGTAATACTATAAATGAGAAGGGATTACAGAATTAAAAGAAAAATCATGTTCAACTAACCACATATGTGGCCTTGGGCAAGTTGCTCTCTGATTCTAGAAATAATCTCTAAGGTGTCTTTGAGCTCAAAAAATTAGACGAGTCTATGATTTTATTCTGATTGGGGAGAAGTCTAGTCTTAATTAGCAAAATGACTGAATTAAATACTATTTTTAAAGAAATGCAGTTATATTCAAGCTCATACAGAATAAACTAATTCCCAACAAAGTCTTTTCAAGGAAAAATTCTCGCTGACCTAATTTTATGGCCAGATTAAAAAAGAGCCAAAAATTTTTTTTTGTAATTGGTGGCAACACCATCTATTTATAATTAAATCACTAAATCAGCTTTTTTCCCACACATATTATAGCTTATTTCTATAAAAATTTATACACTTTCTATTTGAGTTTAATTCAGTATGAATTTTTAAAATATTTAGTATTCTTAAGAAATATTTCCTAAAGATCAATAGATGAAATATGATTAAGTATAAAGCAAAGTGGTGTGGAAAATGAGTTGAGAGAAATCGGAGGATGGAAATGTATTATGGACATGGACTTAAGGCAACTATTGATGCATAGGAGAATTTATAGGGGGAAAGAAATAGATTAAGGATATTTTCAATGGGGAAAATCGCACAAAACAAGGGTACAGAGAAAAGAATGCTCATTCTGTGTTTGAGTTGCAGGGTGGACTCTGGCCTGAGTGGAGTTAAGGGTTCATGTTGGGGAGTATTGCCAAAGAAGTCTGGGTGAACCTTGAATGTAAGGCTGAGCTATTTGTACTTGGTCCTGAAAGAAATAAAGGGCCATTGATTGGTCCAGGAAGGAAGTGACATAAAGGAAATGTTGCTTCTTGAAGACTAATTTGATGCCAAGATACGATTTGCATACATAATACAGAGTCAAAATCAAGCTTTTCCTTTGTTTGTTGCAAAATCCAAGTTACTTAGTTGTTTTTTTTGCTATGAAATCTACAAATATGTGAGGCAAGAATGTAATTTTTAAAGTCAGTGGGGTCATGCAGTGAGTGTATCTCTATCATGTCATCTTTTGAAGACACACACACACATGTGTTTTTATGTGTGGCCTCTAGGGTGACTTTGACATATGGGATCTGTGTAAGATTTAGGCATGTGTGGTATTAATAAGGAAATGAGGAATTAGCTGTGTTTATGTGTAATATATAGTATATGATGAGTAGGTAGAGCAAGGATAGCTTTTCCTAGATTGCTGGGTTTTCGATGTAGACCATCTGTTTAGTTCTGTTCTTGTATAATATATGGTGAGAAAATATTGTTAAATAAACCTTGGCAACACTGAAGGAACTTTGAAGTACTTCCCATTGCATTCTGAAGCAAAGCTTGCTTTTTTGTATTCTTAGAATGAGTAAAGAAGCTACAGTTTTCCCTGATATGGTTTAAAAAATCATTCATATTTTTTAAAATTTCTCATTCCATATTAATGTGTGCACTGTAGAAAAATGGGAAAATATAGAAATGCACAAGGAAGAAAATGAAAAATTACATTCTCAATGTCTGAGAAATCTCTATTAACTTTTTTTGTTGTATACCATTCCAGACTTCCTCTGCCTTAAGACACACACACACACACACACACACACACACACACACACGTTACAAAATTAGGATCATGGTTCACATATACCTTGTGATTTACTTTTTTTCTTTTAATAACAATAGTAAAATAATTTTTTCTATTTTTTTGTATTCATCTACAACATTTCTGTTAATGGTTGACTAGTGTCCCATACCATAATTTATTCATCAGTGCTCTATTCTTGAATCTCATTTTTGGTGAGTGTTTTTATTTTTAAAATAGGAAGATATTACACTGAGGCCATACACAATTAATTTGCTCTTGCTTTATAACCATCGTGGTTTTAAGCAACCTTAGAAGATTGACTAGTAAATTAATCCAATGTTATTTTATCTTACAGAAGTCATGCTGGTTTTCCTCCTATTGCTTATGTTTGGTTGCCTGTTCGGGGATATATGCTTGTTGATAGATCCCATGATCTCATCATAAGTAGCTATGTTCTTGCAACAGTTTACACATTATGATGTGCTTTCACATACATTAATTATTCATTTGGGCCGTAAGAATATCTTGTGGGGAAGAAAGCAAGCTAAGAGTATTGAGCAATTGCAATGTAAGAACTGTATGTAAATGTCTAGTACAGTGCCTGGCAATGTAGAGAGAGCATTAAAATTATTCATTGTTGTTATTTGATAGTCATGGTTTTATTATTTCCTTGAGTCCTTAATTTTCTTCTTTTGGTTAGGGATTATTATATTCCTGTAAGAATGAGGAAACTGAAACTTCAGCATGTTCAATAACTCAAGTGAGATGAGATGCGAAGCAGTGGAGTAGCAAGCCGTGACCTCCTCCGTGCCGGCTCAGTGTTCATTCTCCACTGCGCTGCCTGTGGCTAGGCTGAGCCCTGGGTGTTTAGTACTTTTCACTGGGATTTGACTTCATTATGAAAGGGAGTTTCACCTGGCTCCTCTCCGATAACTGGTTGTGGGGAAATCTCTCTGGCGAATCTCAAATTGTCTAGAATGTGTCAGTTTAAAAGCACATCTACAATGATCTACAATCTCAAGGTCCAACCTTTGTGTTACTTTTAGAATTTGTAGATGGATGCCATCCAGCAAAGATGACTCATCTACATCTGATTCGTCAGTTTGTTTTCAAAGATCATATATATCTAGCATCTTTTGATCTGACTGTCCCTTTAAAATATGAAACTGGTAATGACCTTGAGAAAGACAGGTAAAATCTAGGTTCCTGTCTTAATCTTTTTACCCTGGGTATGCGTTCTTATTCCTGTGATTTTCCTCCCAATCCCTTTCCTGCACTTAAAGAACTTGTATCAGGCTTTCTAAGCCGTGTTGTGTACCATTCCTCAGTTTCTTTTTGGACTCAAGTTGTATTTGAAGTACCACATTTTGTGGCCCTCCCAGCAGTGACTGATATTTTTAATTGCTCTCTCTACATTGTCAGGCACTGTACTAGATATTTGCATTTTTTGATCCATTCATATTCTCTCTTTATTTATTTTTACATTTTCCCTCTGTCTTTGAATACCTCTTATACTTTACCAATTAGTAATAAAGAACTTTTTACAAGTTCTTTTTTTATGTTCTCTTGGATCCAGGTTTATTCAAGGCTTTAAGATGTTTCTAAAGAGCTTGAAGACATCCTGTGCATTATTTATATTTATTTGTAGCTTTTCTTTACTCATGATGTCATTTTGTCACTGTTTCCTTTTCTAAAATTAAATAACAGTGTGATTGATTTCTTTGGATTTCCCTCTACTCCAGGATGTGGGGTTGAATTTTGTTACACGTAGCTCAGCCTCAGCCAATTTCTGCAGCTACTTTATTCAGACTCTTGTTCCCCCCACCCCCACTTTTTATTCATTCTCAGCTATCCATCACAGGCCTATCAAACTCATCTTTTTTAAAAAAAGTCCCGTTTTTATCTAGTTTGAATTACATATTCAAAAAGACTCATTGTTAATATCTGCTTTTAGTTTCAGTTTTAATGAAAATTAGTTTCATTATCATAATAAGGTAAATTAGTATATCTCTTTAATGCAACATTTTAATTAGGTATAGAACTTCAGCCACAAGTGTCCCATAAAATTGTGTCAATATTTTGAGCACTAATATTCTTTATATTCTTATTTCAAATACTGTATCTTTGTGCATCCATTAGTTCCTCTTCCCCAAGCAGTCATGAACCTTTTTAGAATATGTCCAATTATATTTTTTCCTATTATCTTTACTCTTACTGTAGATACTGTTATCTCCTATTCTAAGAAATTGCTACAGATTCCTAACTGGGCTTATAGTAATTGGTTGCCTACATTGGGACAGAGTGACCCTTAATGTCCTTTCACTAACCCCTAAGTCAGTACCGTGTTTAGGAGAAACTGAATAGCCAGAGTCAAACTTGGGCTCCGACATACATGTTATTTAGGAAAGTCACTAAACATCTCCTGGACTCAGGTTCATCATGTGCAGTGGAGGGATCGGAGGAGATTGTAACTCTTTGTCTATATTCTTTCCATTATGCTTGTATACATTGAAACCAATGTAAATTTTAATTCATAACCCATACAGGGATGATTTCAAAGAATACATCACTTGGTAAGGTGCATTAACAATGGTATCTGAATCATATGAAGACAATACAGTTATGTAGAGAAAAATCTAGTCCCATTGCCAGTGATTCCTACAGTCATTTGAGTCAAACATCCTTCAATGTGTATGGCTGTCCAAAGAAGGAGTTCACAGTTGAGAATATGAATGTTTTGATGGAATCCATCATCCCTTTACGGCTTTTTCGAAAGGTAGTCATAATAATAATAAGTAGTATTTTCTCTGATCCTTTCCCCAGATTTAGGATCTCTCTAATCTCAAAATCCTCCTCCTGTGGAACAGGTGGTGTCTAGGGCAGAATACAGTTAATGAATTTCACTGTATATAATATTTTGGATTGATCATGATGAATCAAGGAGAACCATACTCCTAAGGATTCTGTGGCTTAGTTTGGCTCAATAAGAAAGAGTTCAGTGACTGCTTTGTGAGCGTGGCAGAAGGAAGAAGTTATGGAGCATATTCTGTGTGTACTCCCTACTGTAGTCCTCCTAACTACTATGTGTTGTGCTGTGCCTTCTTCCTGTAAGTGGTCTCCAAATCATTCCTGTTTAGAGTTCTTCAGTTACTCCTTCTTGGTCATGTTGGAACTATACCTGTTTTCATAACTGATCATCTTGTTAAAATAGGCAAAGTACCTGCCACTTCAATTTCAGCCATGTTTTATGATTAGACAAAATGCTGTCTTGGTTTTTCAGTGTCCTGTGTTCAGTTTTTTAAAGAAGCTCACTCCTTGTTAGAGTGCCCATTCACCAAACTGCCAACAACTTCCAAGCACCCAAAAGATTCAAGTATGAGTTTATGGAATTGGGTCAGAGAGCAATTCATTCATCATCAAAACTGTAGCTGTTTCCCCCAACAATGCTGCCCTCCACCTCTTCATTCTTTTATTCACTTTTTCAACCTGAATCTTCTTTTCAGTGGTGCATTTCTTCCTATACAGCTTTTGAGGTACTCATGCAAATAGGCCCCTCCGGAAGTTCCATCACAGGACACAAGGTCCTGTTTCTAGGATATAGTAATATAGTGGGATATCTCAAAAATGATGTCTGACACAAAATGAGAGCTCGGAACTTGTCTTTTCATAGATGAAAGGAGATAGCATCATTTTCCCATCACCTTTGATTTCTATTTAGAAATACACTCTTCATCCCCATGTGAAAAAGATTGAGGAATGGCCTCACTTTATTGGCCTCTGAAAACCAGCACAGAATTCCAATAGCACAATACCAGTCTACCTGGAACACAGTTGCTGGGGATGGAATGACAGTTGGTGGACAGAGGCTTTGTGATATCTGAAAGTCATGGAGGCTGAGCTCCAGCAAAGGATTCTGTGAGCCAGGGCTGCAGCCATTTTTAAATACAATTAACGCTAATAACAAATACTTACACAGTAGTTTACACTTATTCACTCATTTAATTCTAATATTATCATTATTATTAGCATGCTACATGTAAAGAAAATGAAATATAGAGTTGTTTAAGTTGTCTAATGCCACACAGCTAAAAAGTGGCAGAGCTGGGTTTTCAACCTAGATAGTCTGGCTCCTGAGACAATAGGCTTAACCGTAATGCTATACTGCTACAAAATAAAGAAGAGTATTCACATGGATGTACTTTTGTGAAGAAATGTGGTTTGCCTATCCATCTTTTCAAGAATTTCACACATGTAGTGCTTATCTGCTGATGAGGGGGTTCCAAGAGGCCTTCAGCATTTCTAGATTTTCATTCATGTCTCTAAATGGCCTTTGTGTAGTGGGTTAACCAACACTCCTCCTCTGGTGGCCACTCTGGCTTAAGTGAGCTCCATTAGATGTAAAGGCATTTGCAGAGATAGTTGGGAGAGAATGATGATCATGATGACAATGATGGTAGTGGTGGCTGTGATGCTGCTGGTGCAGTGTAGTTGTGTGGCCCCCACAGACAAGACGGGCAGCATTTACAGAGGAAAACTCTAGAGATGTAGCTTTTTAATACAAGTCCTTGGCTTCTAATACCAACTCCTGTAGCACAGAGAGAATATTTGACATGAAGAAAAAAATATGTATATGTATCTTTTGAGTAAATAAGGTCAGTCTTCCAGACAGCATTCAGCCCAGAAGATACTCTTCTCTTTGATAAAGCCCAGGAATTGTCTAAAATTTTCCATCCACAGTAAGAAGGCAGTTACAGATGCCACTGTGAAAAAAAAAAAAAGGCATTCTTTTTTTTTAATTTGCTCTATTATGGAGGACAATAGAAAAATATACTTTTATTGGACAATGTTTATTGCAGATTAGCTTTCATATATTATTTGGGTTAGGATATGAAGATTTCAGAATTGAGAAGAAATGAGTGAAGTTGGAAATTTTGGATATTAATGCCAGAATATTCTATGTAAAATAGGGCTAAATTTGCCTGTCTCACAGAGTTGTTTTGAAGATTAAATAAGATAGCATTTTATTTGAAAACTTCAGAGTACCATATGAATTTAGGCTCTCATTATCATTAAATATATGCATCATTTTCCTACAACATCCGTTTAGTTGTATTTTCCTTTTATATTTACCGTTTGTGATTCTTTACCTCAACGATGTTGCTAACAAGCATTCTTCTCTGTTAATTCAACTAAAGAGACTGATGTCTAACCTTTACTTGCTTTCTCAAATAAAGATGTGGTTGGCTGTTTATGGCACTGTCATGTTTATTCAAGTTTGCTTCTTAGATTCCATGTCTCCCCAAGCCTCTGCTTTGAAGGTTTTCCTTTCCTAGAGCCTTGTAAACAAGACTTGCCTGTCTGTCAGTGTTTTTTCCCCCAGCAATCCACAGCTCTGCCACTGTATTTGAAGTTTGGCTTCAGTGGGTCTTTGAAGACTGACTTCATCCTCCCAGCTTGCACAGGTCCTCCGCCTCATCACATGCTGCTGCACAGAAATCTCCCTGTCAGTCTGTCTCTGCACATGCCCTGTTCAGCTGAGCCACGTGGCTGGGAGCACCCCTTCCAGGCTGGTACCATTTCCTTGCAGACAAAGTACCAACAAATTAGAGCAGTCAGAAAGTTGATGCCATGCGAAGTAAGTGAGCTTTGTAACACCTAGGAGGTAAAGTTGTGTTATGGTAGAGAGATACCTTTCTCTTTTGGCTAAGGATGATTTTTCTTTTTTTTTGTAAGAATTTTTTATGGATTTCTGCTGAGGAATTGGCTGGCTGCTTCTCCTCATGCCAGGGTGAGGTTCTATTTATTTCTCTGGTGAATCTTTAATAAGGATGTCTTCTTCTTTAGCCAGCCTCCCAGGTCTGTGGCCTACAGATATTTTGTCCCCTCAGTATTGCATCTCTTCTCATCTTCAAATAGCTTTAACCTTATTTTTCACTCTATAAAGAGGACTTGGCTTACATATAAGCTAATTTTTCCAACTCTAAATATGCTGTACTCTATTGGAACACAAGAACTGTTTTTGACAATTTCAACAGTAAGAAGCACCCCTTATTAGCGAAGCAGCTGCAATTAGATCCTGCAGTTGTCTCGCTCTCCGTATTGCATCAGGTATATTGCCACAAAGATAGTGCAACTTTCAGAGAGACCTAACTGGTTATAGACGACCAGTGTGTGAAAATATAGGGTAAAAATGTCTTAGAAGGTAACCTAGAAGCCCAATGGCTATAATTTTCAAAGAGTAGCCCCTGGACCAGCTGCAAGGACATCACCCGGAAACCTGTCATACATTCAATTTATCAGTCTCTATCCAAGACATAGTAAAATCCGAATCTCTGGGAGAAATCCCCAAAATCAGGCTTAACAAGCCTTCAAGGTGATTCTGATAAACACTAACATTTGAGGACCAGTAAGCTATGGGATGAGGCACATGAGAACTTTATTAGCTTATGGCAGTGATATTAAGTGAAGACTCTCTATGCCAGGTTTTTATATATCTACCAGCAAATGTGAAAGAAAATCAACATGGAACAGCATTCTCCTTTTTTCACTCCATAGTCCTGCTGTTGAAAGTTTTCTAGCTGAATAGGAATGATGTACTTTCCTCCATCACAGAAATTTGAGATAAAAGTAATACTAGTTGCTGTAACAAATATCCCCCCAAATTTACAAGGGACTGAAAACAATAGGAGTATTTGTCTCCTAGTCCAGGAGAGTTTCAGGTCAACAGTCAGCCCTTTGTCCTCACAGTCATTCAGGACTCAGGCTGCTGACCTTCCTGACAACCTTAATGCGTGGCTTAGAAGTTTGTCCTAGCGGTTGTATCTGCCCATCAGAATGAGCAAGCAAGGGGCTATTTTATGGTGAATGCTGGCAGTGCTGTCCATCACTTCTGATCCCACTCCATGATGTGGAACTAAATCACGTGGTTACCCCTCAGAGCCACGAAGCCTCCAAAGTGTGGTCTGGCTGTGTTTCAGGAAGGAGAGGAAACATGTTTTGGTAAATAGCAGTCTCTGCCACAAATAACACGTGTTTTCCACAAAACACAATGATGTTCTCATTGGAGAATTTTATTTACAAGTTACAGACATTTTTAGTTTCTGTAACTAGTTTCTAGCTATGGAAGTCTAGAAAAAATAGTTCTCATTCTGTTATCCTCCCCACTGTGGCTGCATTTTGTAAGTGACTTAGAGGCCAGGATTTTTTCCTACAGGAAGGTAGTGGAGACTGTCAAAAGCAGAACATGTGCAACTGATTGGTGGTTGGCTCTCTCTATACTTCTTAATTTGGACCCCTGATACCTGGTCCCTGATACCTGAGCATTGAATTGGTAAGTATCACAGTATACCTTAAAACTCATTTCTGGTTCTCAGGGATAAAATACTCAGAAATCTCAAATTTTCTACACTATAAAAATTGGAATAGGAGTCAGGAGACCTGGTGGGCTTTGTGCTCATTAGAAGGATAACTGGCCTTTCTAAACAGGAATTCCTTTTTCTGTAAAATGGTAGAGTTTCAGTTTGATGTTATCTTCCAGCACTAAAATGCTATCATATAATGAGCTTAATTATGTATTATGTGCCTGAAATTATTTGTCAATAAACAGTTACTGAATGCCGACTGTGTCCAAGACTTTGCCCTGAGTGCTAGACAGCACACTGGACAAAACCTCTGTCACCAAGAAGCTTATGATCTGTTTGTAAAGAAGATAAGCATAGTAGCAGATACTTATTAAGTAATGCAATACCTGAATTGATTTACTCATTTAAAAATCTGATTAAGTGAAATTAAAGAAATCAGGATATTGAAGAAATTGATGTCCATTAATGAAAATCTTGGCATTACTTATTTTTGTTCTTTTCCATCTTTCACATATCCTTTTCAGACTAAAAGAGATTGACATATAAGTCACGAACATTTGTGAGACAGAAATCAAAGTGTTCTATTTCTCAAAACATCGGTATATTAAATAGAAATTATTTTTATTTATTTTTTTATTACAAAATATTAAGGGGGCACAAGTGTTTTTGTCACACGGGTACCTTGTATAATGCCTAAGTTGGGGATTGTGGTGTGCCTATCACCAGAATAGTGTTCATTGTACCCAATAGGTACACACTCCCCTGGATTCCCCCTCCCAGCCTCCCTCCGTCTTGATTTCTCATGTCCTTTATATTGTTTTGTGCCCATGTGTACCCATACATTAGCTCCCACTTATTAGTGAGAGTGTAGGGTGGTAGATTTTCCATTCCTGAGATACTTCACTCAGGATAATGGTTTCTAGTTCCATTCAAGTTGCTGCAAATGACATTATTTCATTCATTTTTATGGCCGAGTAGTACTCCATGGTGTGCGTGTGTGTGTGTGTGTGTGTGTGTGTGCGTGTGTGTTTGTGTGTGTATGGGTATGTATATATACATACACACTACGTTTTCTTTATCTACTCATGAACTGATGGGCATTTAGAGTGACTCCACATCTTTGCAATTGTGGATTGTGCTGGGATAAACATTCGAGTGTAGATGTCTTTTTGATAAAATGACTTCATTTGCTCTGGGTAAATACCCAGCGGTGGGATTGCTGGATCAAATGGTAGGTTTACATTTATTTCTCTGAGGAAGCTCCATGGAAATTTCTTGAACAAATTCTGCAGTCCCGTTTTTAAAAAAATTAATTCTAAGCTAATTTAAATGAAGTTAAGATATTGCATTTGGGTTAATTTTAACTGGCTACATGAAAAAAGAAAATTTGGGAGATGCTGTAATAGGATTTTTAGAGGTTCATATTGTCTCAGATTTTTCTGCTTTATCTGGATGTTTATATGTTCTCAGAAGAAATTTATAACTGCAATAGAAAACTGAATGACTATTGATTATTTTTTAGTTACCCAAATTAATTGACATATAAAGCTTTGTAAATCTTTTTTAGATAAGGAAGAGTATAAATTAAAAACTAATTAAAGCAGAGGCTTATAAAGACACCATCTCCAATTCAATGGGTTATATATTTTTGTTGTATATTTGGAAGATATCCCTTGGTTTCCTTGCCCAAAACTCCTGTCAGACAAGTCCTAAACATAAAAATTATTTCAATCGCTAATAGTCAGTTTATATATACTCTCTTTTTCCAAAACTGACTATAATTATTTTAACAAAGGAAAATTTTTTAAAAATTAACTTAATGAAAAATGCCATGCAGAAACAACAGGATTGATCTGCCTGCTATCTGTAGCCCACATCCTTACTGTTAACAAGCCTTTTGTCTTTGAAGACACTGAACATCTGGGATCTAAGTACTGACACCTATTAGTTACAGTGGTTTCCTTTTACCTTTCTAAACAATCTGATGGGTAAACCTCCAGGAATCCTACAAAATTGGGCCTTTAATTGACCTAATGAATGACTCTCTCTCAATCTACATTGAAAAGTACGTTTACTCCTGTGAGATGAGACAATGTACAGTGGAAAAGATATTCCAGCTGCAGCTCCACTGGTAAACATCAATGTGACCTTATAATCTCCCCCATTTCATTCCCCAAACAACTGCCAAAGTGATCCTTCCAAAACTCACATACGTCTATTTTGTCTTCTCTTTTAAAAACATCCCTGAAAAGATAGGAGGATAAAGTCAACACTTCAGGTTTAATATGCGAGGCACCTTCTCTTTTGTGCCTCTTTTCTCTGTACTCACTTACACCAGTAACAAAGATGCCCCCTTCCAATGGCAGCTCCTGCTCTGTCATCTCAATCTTGAAGTCCTTATGTCTCCATCCTGGTCTGGTAGCAAATTTATTATATTTAAGACTTGCCTTAATAGTACCACTGACCCCCATATAGCCTTCAGGCCCAACCAATCCCTTCATTCCTTAATTCAGCAGACATTCATTGAGCTGCTGCTCTACACCAGGGACTGTTCTGCAGACTGGGCACACTGGGCGTTTGGTAGTGAACAAGTCTCCTGTTTTCTCCTGTTTTTTTTTTTTTTCTGTGTATCTCATCATAAAAGATAGGGAGATAGATAATAAACAATAAGCAAATGAATAAGATTATTTCTGGATAGATGAAAAAAATAGGGTGGTGAGTGTTCCCGTGGTCTGTGCATATCATTATACTAGACTTACCACACTGAGCTCTCCTGGAATTCAGTGGTCATGTGCTATTCATCTCAGTCCCGACAGCCCTCCTGCCCAATTCCAACAGCATGTCTGACTCATTGGCCACACTGAATACATCTGGATGAATGAATGAATGAGTTGTTAATATCTTTAATTATTTATGTCACAATTTCTTTTCATCTAAAAAAAAATGAAGGGATCGAAGAGGTAAGTACTAAGGTACTACCAACTCTGGGATTTTAGAAGTAGATATTCTAATTTTCTGATATTTTATTCAATTAAAATATTCAAATATATAAAATATGTCAGTATTATTTTGAAATTTATTTTACAGAGTATTAATCACAACTAAAATTCACACGATTTTTAAAGTACTTTTTTCAAATAAGATGTCAGCTGAAAAGTTATCAGAAGACTATATTTTCTGGAAATTTGCTGAGTGACTTCTTCGGGTTCACAGATAGAGCCTTTATAGTCTTTTGAAACCTGTCTGTGAAACATTTTGACTGCTATATAACTGTATTTTTAATTAAAAGAACTAGGAATTATAATTTATATTCTGTGGAAATATTTGATTTTAACATATTTTAAATTAAAGCAATTTATATTCATTTATAAAACCAAATTCAATTAAAATTAAATTACAGGGTAATGTTTTTATAAAAATACATTAAGTCATATTCTTTAAAATCTTTTCTACATTTTGAATACAAAGAGAAAAACAGAAGGACATAGATAATAAAATGGCAGCAGAAATTAATTAACTGAAAAAAGAAAAATAGTATAGAAAATCCTGGGATAAAATCAGTATAATAGACTATGTCTGGCAATTTCAATAAAAAATAGAAAATAAAATATGCAAAATTATGAATTATAAAGAGATTATAATTATTGATGTAGAGACTTAGACTGTAAAATTTACTTTGTGAAGCCCATTTTGATACATTTGGAAATTCTAACAAATTGGATGAGTTTCTTAGGAAATTGTAATTATAAAAATTTGCTTAAAGATTGAGTTCATAAATATTGAAAAATTTAAAAAGCACCAAAGAACTCTCTCTTAAAAGGCTCTTGCCCTACATAGTTTTATGGGCAGATTATTTAAAAATTCTAAGGTAAGTTAATTCTAATATTAACTCTTTAAAAGCTTAGAAAAATTAAATTATGGCAAAAACAAATACCCTCTACCTATTGTTATGAAAGTACATAACCATAATGCCAAAACTTTACAAAAATAGCAATATGCTGCATGATCTCTCTTATATGTAGAATAATAAAAATTTAAATTCAAAGAAGCAGAGAGAAGAATGGTGGTTACCAAGGGCTGGATTGGAGTAGGAAGTAGGGAGATGTTTTTCAGAGGATATAAAATTTCAGTAAGGCAGGAGAAATAAGTTCAAAAGATTTATTATAAAATATGGTGACTGTAGTTAGTAACAATGTATTATTGAAAATCACCAAGAGAGTAAATGTTAAGTGTTCTTACCACAAAAATGACCAGTGTGCGAAGTAATATATATGATAACTAACTCAATTTAGCCATTCCACAATGTATACATATTTCAGAGCATCTTGTCCATAATAAGTATATGTAATTTTTATTTGTCAATCAAAGTAAATAAAATAATAAAATAAAAAGAATATTACAGAGGTACAAAACTCCTAAATAAAACAATAATAAATCATATTTATCAATATACAATAGAATATATATTATTACTAAGAAGAGTTTATTCTAAGAATCTATAGTTTAATGTATAGAATTTTCTTATATCTTATTATTGGTCAAAGCATAAAATCTATATATTCATCTCCACAAATCCCAAAAAGACATTTGATGCCATTTAAAACATACTATTGTCAAACTCTTCAAATTATCTTGTAAGTTAAAGAAAACCAATATGCAATATCACCCTTAACAATGAGAACCTAGGAGCATTTTTATTAAATGAGAATCAAGCTGCAGATACCTGGTATGAGGAACATTATTTGATGTATTCCAGGAAATTTTAGCTGAAGAAATAAGAAATGAAGACTAACACTAACTGGGAAGAAAGAGACAACATTATTTCTATTTAAGTAAAAGAAGACTATAGGAAAGCCCAAGAAAATCAACAACTCTGACAAAAATATCATTTAGAACTAATAATAAAAGTTTTTAGATCTTTGTGGAAGACATAAGTCTTTTTGTTTTCATAATTGGAGACATGTCAGTGTTCCCTGAACATTGTAAATATATCAGTTCTTTCCAACTTAATTTACATATCTTATTCCTTTTTCAACCAAATTTACAAATAATAACTTCTAGCACTTTCCGTAATTATTCTGAGGTTAATTAAGTAGATAGTTTGGAATCATAAATGACAATGATAACTAACATTCATACTATACTTAACACATAACAGGCAACCTTCTAAGCTTTATGGGTGTTAACTCACTCCTCACAAAACTTAGATGGATAGATGTGTTCAACTGTCTCTCGGTATTCTTGGAAGATTGGTTTCAGGACCCCACCTCATCCCCAACCAACATCTGTGTATTTGCAGATAACCTATATGCATCCTTTTATATACTCTAAATCATCTCTAGATTGCTTCTAATATCTAATACAATATAAATACTACATAAATAGTTATACTGTATTGTTTATTTGTATTATTTTTATTGTCATTTTTTTTTCTTTCTGAATATTTTTTGATCCATGGTTGGTTGAATCCATGGTTGTGGAACCCACTGATAGGCGGAGCCAACTGTACTCTCATTAATCCCCATTTGCAGTTGAAGAAACTGAGTATTCTATGATTTGCCCAAGATTACATAGCGACTAAATTCCTATATGCTGGGGCCAGTTTTGAACACAAACATTCTTGATTGCAGAGTTCATATTCTTACCCATTCATTCTTTAGTTCCTTACAAAATAATAATGACAATAATAATAATGGTGTTGGTGGTAGCAATAGTAGTAGTAATAGTAATATATAATAATAGTATAGTAATATATAACACTGTAGTCCAGCATAAAAATCTATAGATAGCCCAGTCAGAAAGAAATATAGCTCACCCATAAACAGATGATGTTTAAGAATGAATTATTTGATACAAGTGGTTTTACAAAATCAATTAGGAAAAGAAATTATTCAGTTTGAGTAAGTTATCCATGTATTGTTGAATGACTATTTGAAAAAAGTTAAGTTAGTTCCCTATTTTGTAGCAAATAATTTTCAAATGAAATATGAATGTAAACATTAAAAATAAACAATAGATGCTGGCATGGATGCAGATAGAGAGAAAGGCTTATACATTGTTGGTGGGACTGCAAATTATTACAACCTCTATGGAAAACAATATGAAGGTTCCTCAAAGAACTAAAAGTACACCTACCATTTGATCCAGCAATCCCACTATTGGGTATTTACCCAAAGGAAAATAAAACTTTTCATCAAAAAGATACCTGCAAGTGAATGTTTATTGCAACACAATTCACAATTGCAAAGATGTGGAATCAACCCAAGTGCCCATGAATTCATGAGGAGATTATTACAATGTGGTATATGTATTACATGGAATACTACTCAGCCATAAAAAGATAAATTAATACCTTTTGCAAAAATCTAGATAGAACTGGAGAACATTCTCAAGAATGAAAAAACAAACACCACACATACTCACTATTAAATTGGAATTTAGCGATGAGTATCATGCATAGAGGGAAGTAAAACTCAGTGGAAATCAACCAGAGAGAAGGGGAAGGAACCTACGTCATGGGTACTATGAACAGTATTTGGGTGATGGGCACACCTATAGTCAGGACTCAAGCATTACAAAAGCAATCTATGTAACCTAAAACATTTGTACTCCCTTATTATTTTGAACTAAAAAATAAAGTATGGGGAAAGTATTGGCTTTCATAAGATGGAAAGATGTCCAAAGTATTAAAAATTTTTTAAAAGGTCACAATAGGAAAAATTCATTTATTATGGTCATAGAAACAGTAAAACTTTTAGAATAAAAAAAATAAGATATTTAAATATTAAAATAGATATTTAAACCCCACCATAAAAAAAAACAGTAAAAGATGAAGGGGCAATTTACAATATATGAAACATAGATGGATAATAGTGATTTTAAAAATTTAAGTTTTGCTATTAATCAAAAAAATTGAATAAACTTACCAAATTAAAGATTACGCTATTTAATTTAGTGCTTACCGCAAGTTCAGGAATAAGAGCTTTGATGCTTTTGGAATTTCTGTGCTGGGAACTCATTACTATTGATCTCAGTTCCCTGCAAAACAATGCTAATAAACGTGTTCTACAATTGGGATGTTTTCTAGTTGCTATATAGTTAATTAAGGTAGCATAATTATAATGCAAATTGTAAATTGTTGCCAAACTGCATATTTGTAAATTAATGATCCATAGTGCCCAACTGTATCCTTAAGATGTGTGTATATTTTATTTGGTTTTCTAATATAATGCTGTCATTAGACTGAAGCTGAATTCAAGATTGTTTTTAATATGGTGCCCCTCACAAAGTTTGTCTTTTGCTAGATTTCCTACAGATCCAAGTGCCTCTAGGCTGTCAGTCCAGATGACTGTGCAGGATGTGCCGAGGCCCATGAGCTCCTGCATATCTTAACAGTGTGGTTGCTCCTGGAGCAGAATGATTGGCATGCAGCAATTCCTCAGGGACTACAGCTAGAATCTCTGAATGCATTTACCATCTGTTGAACAGAGATAGTATTTCAGGACATCAGAATGTATTTAATAACTTCTTCAGTGTTCTTCGTGATTTCCCAGGATGATCACTGAAAATATTGAATAAAATTTGTCTCTAGATAGGGCTCCATGAATTCTACAAGTGATACTATCCTCAGAAATGGACGTCCTGTAGAAGTTTATGGTATTAATACTTATTTAGGAGTTGATGAATCTTTTTTTAATGTGAAGCTGAGGGTTATCAGATATTTTTCTCACTTGTTTCCACTGTTAAATAACTGAAGAATACTTTGTAGTCTTAAAATGTGTTAGCTGATGATTTTTAAAATAATATTTTGTTAAAAAATATATATTAGCCACAACTGCATATATTTTAAGCAAGGACCACAGGAATTTACTGAGGCTAATGTTCTCTGGTTTCCTTCTGAAAAAGTTAAATTCTGAAGGAAAAGCATGTTAGAATACTAGTAAATGCTATATTTTCTAGTGGAAGTATCCCAGAGATAGAGCAATTACATGAGTCTTTTTGATTCTTATTTCAACAGTGACTTCTGCACATTTGAGGTGCTGGGCAAGATTTTTATTTTAAAGCTGTGTCTCATCGTTGTTCAGACTCCACAAGGTTAATCCTTATGGGAAGGGTCTTTAAGCATTATTAATATCTTTCTTACATATCATATCAATCTGAAAATTGTAAAAATATGTCAATCTAAAGAAAATTGGTGGGCTTTGTGTTAAAATTCAGAATATAATGTGACCAAAGAGATGGAGCTTTGGTGTATTGCTGTATACATTAGCAACGGGTTTTAACATAATCATTTTCAAAAATGGATTGTATAGGCATTTTAATGATATTTTATATAAATTTAAGCAGCTGCTTTTCAATTTTATTTAGCCTTAAGGATATACTTACATTGCAGGCAACTCAGACATAACTTCTTGGAGCTAGTGCAGAAAGTTCTTGGGATCATCAAACAAAACCAAGGTGGGAAAACGTGAATTAGCAGAGCCTCTCTAAGAATTCTGTCAGGTTTATTGATGGGACTTGGATATAGAGGTCAACCTCAAATATTTGGATTGACCAGGTGTTCGTATGAGTACGTAGTCATGAATATATGATTAGGTGAACATAAAAGGAAAGTATAATGGAGCAGAGATTGACATCTCCTTAGCCAGCCTTAGCCAAGAGGTTTCTAATCAGAAGCCTGGAATGGAATGGTCAAACAAAGTTGCATTTTATAGATCATTTTAGTTTAACCTCTCTAGGGGTGATGAACCAATCCCCCAATAATCTAAACATTAGGACTATCTCTGTAGGAAAATGCACTTTCAGAATATGAGAGACCATGCATCCCATAGGTTAATGGAGCATTAGGTAGGAAACATTTGGACTCGTACTCAACTCATGAAGTTAGCAAGGTTTTACTTATAACGTGTTCATATGTGTAAAAGATACATCAGGAGACAAAGCAGGTAGAGAACCTAATTACTCCTATATCCCTCTCAAAGAATGCTCTAGGTTGGTGGTTTTAGAAGACCAAAGTGGGTTGTAGATCCTACTGTCAGGAGGAATGGATTCTCTTCACTCTCGAATTTTACTCATTATCAACTTGTGGGCCATGTAATTCCCACTCTGCTCTCTGACTTCCGTGCCACCATATACAATACACATGTCAAATTTTTAAGTTAGCTGTGGAGTCTGGGAACATTGTAGTCTAGGACTTAGAAGTAACATCGTGGTTCTACATAAAGAATAGAAGCTTTCCAGCCAAGGGGCTTTCCAAGCAACAGCAGGCTGAACCTGGTCTGTCATAGATTCACATATCTATTTTTATATTCAATTTAAGAGAGATTAAGGAACCTCTCGAACTTTAGTGTAATTTAATTTGTTTCTCCCATCTGCAGGCATCTGTGCTATTACATCCATGTGATTGGATCTTGTGTTGGAATTATAGACTAGAGAACTTTGAAGTTTATGATTCCCATTTTATAAATATTAAACACAAAGCAACACAATTTCTGAAAGAAGAAAAGAGAATAAAATTTATGGAGAGTCTATTAAAACAGAAGCATTTTCATTTTTTATTCTTGAATATGTTTTAAACACATTGACTACCTGGAATTCTAGTCAAGTTAAAAATTTTCCAAACCTATCAACTCAAAGCCATTATGTTTTAAATTCAACTATGAAGCTTTTCTCCAAATTGGAAAGTGTGATAACAATTGCATGTTTCATCGGATTGAGATTTGCAGCCTTTCCAAAGAATTAGGTCAAGATTCTAATTCTTGTTTTTCTGACATTTTAGGAGAAAAGGAATGTTATCCACTGACTTATGAAGGGGGGGTATTGGAAATAGCCTCTTCTCCATCCCAGTTAGCCTGTGTGTCTGCCAACGTCATATCTAGTCAAATCTTGCTCTACAGATTCTATCCAACCCATATTCATATAAGGATGCATTTACTCCTGGTTTTGTTAAAAATAAAATAAAAGTATAAAGGAAGGAGAAAAAACTATCAGATGACGCCTTGAGAGTTTGCTCACCTCCCAGTTTTTCTGAAGTAAGTCACAGTTAGGAAGGAGACTCTTAAACAGGTTTTCAATTGACTGCACTTTCCCCATGCCTCTACCCCAAGGGGGTGAGAGATTACAAAAGGGGGAGTTAACCGGCCTCAGGAAATAGATTTCTTTTTATGTAAACACTTCTTATAAAGAAGCCTCATAGTGTTTGATTGGAGTCTCCCCCTGCATCTTTGTAGTTTATGAGACAAATCCTCCTCTTTGAATTTTCTCCACTGCATTGCATTATGAGAATAGGAATTAGCTTCGTGTTCTCTCTCTCAACACCAAAGTGTCCCCACAATGGCAGTTATGAAAACAGTACTACTTAATATTTTCTTTGATCGAGTGATCCAAGGGGAGCCCTGGGTGCATATTGCTTGGCTTTGTTATTTTCAAACCCTTAGGCAAGAAGCCATTTGCTTTAACATTTAGGCAAGACCATGCTAAATGTGGAGCACAGAGTGGAAATCCCAATTTGCCAATCCGGATAGCATTCACCTAGAGAAAATATTGGAATACTTTAATCTATCTCAAGGCATTTAAGCAAGGTACATGCACTCTAATGACACTTTATATTTCTTTTTCCTCAAGAGAAAATTGGGGCCCATTGAATAGATCCTGAGGAGAGATTTGAATCTCTTTTAAAGCAAAAATGCACTTAGGAAGATAGAAGAATTCTGCACAAAAGAATGTGGGATGTGGAAAAGCTGCTTCTTCCTGTGTTTAACCTCTCTCTTCTCTTGTAGCTTATTGGGATTGTGTTTACTCATGTGCTCTTCCTTCTGCTTAGAGTGCACCTCCGTCCTCTTCATTGGGAATCTCCCAGACATCTCATGGGTCTATCTCTTTGTTCAGAAAAGCCTTCTCCGACTCTGTACTGTTCAAATTAAGTGCTCTCCTGTTTTGTCTTTCAATTCATGATCTTCTTTTCCTTTGTAAGTCCTGGTACTATTTGTGATTTACATCTATCTGTGTGCCCATTGACTTGACACCTGTTTGTAAACCAGACTGTCAGCACTGTGGAGACAGGACCGTTCTCTGTCCTCCCCACTGCTGTTATGTATGCTGCCCAGCCCAGGCTCACCCCTTTTTCATAATAACATGCTGTATTATTTATGGCAAATAATGTACAATACTATGTATAACAAATAAGATGACATTTTTATAACAACTAATATATATTACATCTTTATTATATTGAGTTGAAATTAACATATATTTAGGTCATTAAATATGAAATATGCTATTTTGAATCAAAAGTTCAATTTATTGTATCTCAAACAAGAAGCAGTACAATTAATCAAAGTATGTGCCTAAATTACTGACACAGTTTTGCCGTCTTAAGGGTAGCTTGTTTACACCAGCAGCAAAAAAGCCTAGAGAGTGAGTGGCGATGAAATAGCAGAAGGTGTTTTCTACAGCTTGTTGAGAATCGAATATTTTTCCTAACAAGAAGTAGTTCAAAGCCTGGAAGAAGTGGTAGTCAGTTGATGCAAGGTCTGGTGATCTGAGTCACGGTACCAGAAAAAAAAAAAAAAAAAGAATACAGCAGATGACAGAGAGTTTCCAAGTCCAGCTTCCATAGTTTGAGCAGACTTGTTTGTGCAACATGTGGTCTTGCAAGAGGACTGGCCTGTCTCTGTTGACCAATCTCTGCTGCTTACTTGCAAGCATCCTCATCAGTTTGTCTAACTGGTTACAGTAGACATCTGCTGTAATTGACTGAACAGGTCTGATGAAGCTATAGGGGATAATACCAGTGCCAGAGCACCAAACAGACACCATTAGCTTTTTGTGGTGAATATTCAGTTTGTTACTGTGTTTCAGCACTTCATCTTTATCCAACCATTGTGATGAACACTTGGGATTTTCAAAAAGAATTCATTTTTCATCACACATCACAATACGGTGTAGAGATATTGTTCATCTTTATGTCGTGACAGCAAAGAAAGCCAAGCTTCAAGACCATTTCTCTTCTAATGCTCATTTAATTCATGCAGTAGCCGTCTATCCAGCTTCTTTACCTTGGCCATTTATTTCAAATTGTCCAATATTGTTGGAATAGTAACGTCAAACCTTGTTGCTAAGTCATGTGTAGATTGAGGTGGATTTGCTTCCACTACAGCTTTCAGCTCATCATTATCCACCTTGGTCCCAGGTCACCCACATGGCTCATTTTCAAGATTAAAATCACCAGAATGGAACTTCTCAAACCATCAATGTACTATGCTATCATTAGCCACGTCCTTCCCAAACACTTTGTTTATATTTCAAGTTGTCTGCACTGCGTTGGTTCCATGATGGAACTCATATTAAAAAATAACATGAATTTTCAACTTATCCATGATTTCACAAAAATTGCTCTAAAAAAATGGAAAGATAAGCCAAGCCAAAACATCAATTTGAAAGAATGCGAATGTACCTTCATAGAAAAAAATCATCAAGGTGAAATGTCAGAAATATCAACTGTCAAACTTAGTACTTAAGGAAATTGGACATTCCCATACTTAATAACCTAATAATATAGCTTGCCTATATGCATAATTTTTTTTAAAATCAGTTTAGTGATTAATTATGGTAGAAAGAAGAAATAAGGGAAAATAATTATAATAAAATAGTATGTATTTCCAGATGTGAATGCTCAGACATAACTTCACATTAAGCTGTGAGGCAGAGGCACACAGCTATGCAGGGCACCACCGGACATGGCCACTACACATACAGGAAGGTGCAGCATGTTATTTTGTTAACGCAAGTGATATGGCATAGCCATTGATGGTGTGACTTCCAGAATTGCAACCATATATTGGTAAATTCTGAATCAAATAATATAAAACATTTCTTTGATTAATATATTTGTACTCAGTATCTATTAACACTCTGTAAATCATAGTATATAAAATGTGCACAGAGGTTTTAACATCAAACAATTATAATCCAGATTATCACCCTCATGAGCATGCAGTGGGATATCTGAAAGTCATACAGGACTGTGACAGTTATTCATTGATGAGACTGCTTAGTGTCCCTAGATATTGCCCAGTAAATGCCAAGTTACCTCAGTTATTGGGATGACCAAAAACCACCTTAGCTGAATGCCGGAGTTCCCCATCATGCCTTCAAAACTGTCAAGAGAACCTCTGACCATGCCTATTGTAGATGCTGCAAATGTATTGAATGAAAGAATCAATTTATACCATTACTATTGTTTCTTTTTGTCTTGATTATATCTTTCCTTTTTGCAGATTTCTGTCTCTATACCTAGTATTACATCTTGGTATGGAAAATTCTTAATTATTTAATTGAGCAAAAGGTGAATAATTGTTTTTCAACTTTTGGGTATAATTGTTAGGATTGCTTTGTGCCATTCCCCCTCATAGACCTATTTCTGTCTGCTTAAGGAAATTCTAATTTTTAACTCTCTTTGCCTCCAACCGTGACACTGGTGTAGAGGGAGGACCATTACCAAATTTTTATTTCTTATGACTTAACATTAGGGTTCCTGTTCTAATCGACTGTATATTGATAAGCTACTACTTTCATTAAGAAGCTGGAGGACAGACTTTCATGAAGCAAGTCTACCTGTGAAGTGCTTCAGACCTTCCTTGTGTTTTCTTTCATCTTCTCATTGTACGTTTTTTTTACATTTGAACATTTTTCTCTTCATTATAATGATTTTCATGTCAATGGATCCAGACACACAGAAAAAACTGTAAGGCCTGGGAAAAGCTTATAAATAATGGCAATAACAGAGACAAATAAGAAAGGATTATCTGGATTATTTTTTGTATCTATACTAATGACATGTTATGATTCATTATTGTAGTATGTTAGGTGGTATTTGAAAGCAAAATTTTAAAAGGAATTGAAGTGTTTTTTGCTTGTGCCAAGTCGCTAGGCTAGGGATGATGATGCCAGTATTTTGTACTGACTTCAGGAGTTGTACTGTCTCAAACAGTTAACCTATTTCTAGCAAATTATCTTTCTCTTGTGAGTCTAAATTAATGCTTGTAAACAGTGCTGAGAATGAGCTATTTCAATAGAAGATGTTTCAGAAATGCCAAGTGTTATTGTTGCAATTTGTGCTTATATAGATACATCTTTACTCTCAGTTCTGGGCCATGATTGTTCAGGGATGGCTAAACCTCAGACTGAAAGTTTAGATAATGAGAACAGGTATTTTTACAGTTTCTTGAATCTGACAACCTCAAAATATTCAGCACCATATGCAAATACAAATTGGGAAAAATAATATCATATTGAATTTATATTAAATATCAAATACAACATAATATAATATTATATATATATTATTTATATAATACCCACACACACACTCACTCTGTCACCTGATTTGCAGCAGGAGTCAACGGCAGATGATGAGGGAAGAATTGCTTGTTCTGTTCTCTTACCGGCTACCTGACGAACAAGCTGGAAAGGCTATGAGAAGAGCCCAATTCTATAAAGCCTTGAACATACAAAATCGAAATGCCAAGTTAAATCCACTTAAATCAAGTTGATTTTATAATTTAGGATGTTTTATATCCATGAAAATAGTGAAACTTGATTTCGTCTTCTCTAATCCTCTTATAGCACCTGCTACCTTTATCATTCATCATTTTTCGTGGCACTTAATCATCTCTCTCTTGTGTTGTTACCTGTTTTATGGGCATATAGCTTGCCTTCCTAATTAGATTACAAACTCCCATGAGAAAATGATAATCTTTTCTTACTAAAAAAAAGAAATTCTCACAATCCAGCTTGCTTTTTGACCCATATTAAGTAATCCATATATAATTGTTATATAATGTAAAATAGTGAAATAAAAATATTATGTTGAACAATAGTATAGCTGGTTTTCATACCAAAATTACTTAGCATTCTCACGTGAGTAAAATCTTCATACCCATCATCTTCCTTTACCATATCTCACTCTGAAAATATCAGATGAAAACTTGAATTTCACAGAATAATTGACATCACACCTTCATACCTAGTCACTCCAGATAATGCTATAGTTTCTATCTCCGTCTCCTTTATTCATTTGGGAGGGTATTACTTTTCGGGAGAAACATGTTTTGAAAAATTGTTTTTCACCAATCCTGTCTTCCAGGCTGGACTCTAAAACACAGAAACAGTATCTTCTGTTCTTTTACTAACAGAATGTTGTGCAGAGAGAAGGTTTTCAAAAATGTTTGAACTAATATAGCATATACTGTTTTCTGTATACCTAAATTATTTATGTATATACTTATATGTGTATCCTAACATTTTCCCCCAAGTGACATGGTAAAAACAATAGTGCACAAATCAAGTACTAAACAAAATTCCCAGCATCAGTCTCCTTTTAATCTGGTTGCATGTAAACTATTTACCTCAGCTGATTATCCATCTACTGCATGGACAGACTGAATGGACAACAGACTATGTCTCACATTACTCTGCTTTTACAGGTATCACTATCATTATGCTATATGGCTACTGCACACTATACTGAAGATCAACAATTTTTGAAGTGTATTTCAAACAGCACTCTTGGTGTAGGAGATAAATAGGTATTACCAGGAGAACAACTTTTCATGAACAAAGACATTTGGAACAATTCTGGGCTTTGGACTAAGCTAAATGTTAAGCAGTTTCCATAGATGTGAGGCTTCTCAGAGCCTATAATATATTAAAGTAGTATTCAGATTTTCAAGAGGATTATATATTATGCTGTGATTCCCCAAACTCATTTAATCACAAGAAAATTTTCCAAAGCATCCTGAGGGATTGATGTTTCTTAGAAAACACCTTAAGAAACAGTTTACTAGATTCATTGCTGATTATATCTTTCCAATTATATTTTGGTAAATCTAACTATATTAATATCAAACAAACAAATAAATAAATTCCACAAGCACAGTTCTTAATTGCAAAGCAATCAGAAAATATACACACTTTCATTTTACATAAACCCGAACAACTCCTAACCTTAAATAACTCTAGGATTTGTCCTTTTGTAATGTGAATGATCATCCCTCACTGTTTTTTAAGCAAATCCATGTTACCATTCTGAAAAGAATCTTAGTTAACAGACATTATCATGGAGTTCTAGACGGCAGAGAATTAACTACTGCTGCTGAGCTTTTTTCATTTCTGTATTGATAAGTACAATAGAGTGTACCTAGTTTAATCTTCTAGGTCAGGATCTCACAGACTCTCATGGTCCTTCATGGTGAGTCTCAATTTTCAGTTTATGGAGCAGTACCTTTAGAAGGTTGAAGGGCTGAATTTAATCAGTGTTCTCCCTACGTCACATCCTGAAATCCATAGTTTAGGTAATAAATATTCCCATATCAGCTTATTTTCCCCTTTGCCGTAAAAAATAGAGTGAAGAATATGAAATTGTATTGTTTGCAGGGAGATAGACCACGGTTACCTTTTCCACACAAATTACAAATTTTGAATGAAAAGAGAAAAGAACCAACAAATATTGAATACCTACTATGTGATCATCATAAATAATCATAAGAACAAACCTATAAAGATTCTGAGGATTATTTTTAAATTATAGATGAAAAAGCCAGGCTCCCCTCCCCACCCCAACAACTAGAAAATGGCAGAAATGGAATGTTTGTTCATGCTTGTCAGATTCCAAAGTTCAACCTCTTTTCTTTTAATCATATTACTTTCCAACCAAAAGCCACAAGCAGTCCTATTTTATAAAGATAGTCTACTTCCTTTATTGAAACCTTTTTTTTAATGTGGCCATTGGCTTTCAACTACTTTACTATATTTACATTGTTAACGTAGTATGTATATGGTCAAAGATGTCTTCAATGTCAAATACCAAAACAATATAGTAACTTAAATGAACAGTTGGTACATATTTTAAGTCATATATCAAGAAGCTTGTGCTGGAGAATATTGGGGTTAACATCTCTGTTGTTCTTCGAGCCTTTGCTTCATGCTGTTTGTCCCAAAGTTCACAAAAATGGCTACAGTATTGTCAGGTATCATATCTACAATCAAAGCAGATGAATGCAGCGGTGAGAGGACGGGGAGAGGGTGGGAGACGTCAGCGCAAGTTATTTTTGTCCCTCTATCAGCAAAAGCAACGTGTTTCTAGAGTCCACGTCAGATATCTCTTTCTTCTCTGTACCTAAAATTATGTCACATGGCCACACAAGGAAGGTAGAAAGTGAGACCTTGCTGGAGCAGGTAAATAGCTGCCCTCAGCACAATCAAGGCTTTCTTAGGAGGAAGAGGGCAAAGATATTGTACAGGTCACTAATAGTGTTTGCTACAATATGCCACATTCTGCCTTATCAGCTTCAGTCCACATTTCTGTCCCACTTTTATTAAGTTTATTGATTGATTGTGATGAATCAGCCTTCACTATTTCAAGGTTTGTGAAGATAGGTTCTTTCTAAATACAATAGGAAGGTGGAATTTTTGCTTTAATATTCACTTTAAACAGAATTCTAGATATCGATAACATTTAAATTGAATTATATTTTATTTTAGAAGAAGGTGAAATATCCTGGATATCTTCAGGGTGTGTCAATACTCTCTTATAAAATAATGTAAACAATAGAATTTCTTATTTGTAGAGCATTTTGTTAGGGGTAGAGTCTGTGAGGTGGTAGCAGGGGCTAGAGACAGGGAAGGTAAAAGTGAAAGTTAGCTTTAGAGATTTTTAGAAGATAATTTGAAAGCACCTGTCAAAATTTAAAATGCACATATACTTTGACTCAGCAGTCTTACTTCTACAAGTTTATTCTGAAAGATCTGTAGTTGTACAAAATTACAAATAATACATAGAATGATATGTAACTTTATTTTTTATAATGGTGAAAAACTGAAAACACCCAAAATGGGTATCATTAACATTTTATACATTTCTATATTGCCTCCACTTTTATAGTGAACATGACTTATATTCACAATAAAACAACAAAATCAAAATAAAAGCATTGTAAAGCAGTTTTAGAGATCAATTTCTTTATTGATTTTATTTTTTAAATGTCTGTTTTTGTTGTTTGGGAGTAGAGGTGGGCAGCTGATGGCCAGCTTTTCTCTAAGCCCATTCAGTTCTTAAATGTTATATTCTGGAATCACCTTTAAGAAAATATACATAGCTTAGTTTATTATTACTGTTATTATTAGTAGGAAGAATGGGATTATTGTCTTTTCTCTAAGCACCAGAAAAGAAATAGAGCTAGTAGCAGCAGAGAGCTCATTGGCTTTGTAGTCAGATGGACCTGGATTTTAATACCAGACTCGTGGTTTACTATAGCGTGGCCTTGGGAAACACATTTATCCTCTCTTAGACTCAGTTTTCTCATTAATTTTGAACATGAAAAGAAGTTACTCTACTTTGAAACATGGGTATATTAATTTGCTAGGGCTACCATAACAAATTACGCAGACTGAGTGGCTGAGACAACAGAAAATTATTTTCTCATCATTCTGTAGACTGGAAGTCCAAGATCAAGGTGCCAGAAGGTTTGGTTTCTTCTGCACCTGCTCTCCTTAGTTCACAGATGGCTACTTTCTCACTTTGTCCTCATGTGATCTTATCTCTGTGCACACAAATCTCTGGTGTTTCTCTTTTTATAAAGACATCATTGGATTGGGGCTGTACCCTTATAAATTTATTTAAACTTTAAAGGCCCCATCTCCAAATACAGTCATATCGGGGATTAGGACATTAATATATGAATCTTGGGGGTGGGAGGACACAACTCAGTCTATAACAAAGGGAAAAGTGGAAGACATTCACAATGTAAGAAAAACTGAGTTCACCCTCCACTCCAGTTTCATTATTCCAAAGTTAAAACCAGGGATTTTATTACAACCTTAGAACAAAGCTAGAATTATAACCTTAGAACAAAGCTAGAATAGATAAAGCTGATTCATTTATAGGTGCACTGGTACCTAGTGTATAAATGGTAGCCAATACATTTTGTATTATTTGGATTTCTTTGAAGTGAATTGAAATATATGTATCACCCATATCAGAAATTATTTATGAATGGGACACCAGTATGGTCTGGCAGCATTTATTTAATATGTCTGGGTTAGATTTAGACCACTTCTTTGTAGAATAATAGGTCCCTTGATGCCCCTTCTAAACTTTGCAGCAAGTATCTCCATTCTCTGAGACAAGGACAGATGGAATCTAGGACCCTTATTCTGTGCTTCAATGAAAACCCCTGTATCAGAAGTGAGAATATTTTTTGGCTAGACCAAAACATGCTTTTAACCTTTAAAGCTTAGTCAGGGATTCCCTTCTTATCCCATATCTTCTACCCTTTCATTTTGCTTTTACATAGCTCTCTGCATTACCTCGGCCCAACTCCTTCCAACTTTTCTGCTTAGGCTCTCTGGAAACTTTGTGCTCTTGTAAACCAAATCTCCTATATTGTCAAACTTTTAACAGAATTATTTATATACTTGCATCTCTGTGCTTGAATCTAGGTCCTCCCTTGAGTATAGAACTTACTCTCTATAGGCCCTTACATAGGGGTTCCTACAACATGGATGGATGATCTGCCTCCAGGCTGTCGCCTCCCCCCTCCTGTTTGAGGTCTTTTTTTGAGGTTCTTGCCATCTGACTATGTCACTTCCTACCCTCCTCAGTCCTGCCATCCACGGAGGCTCTGATGGTTCTCTCCCAGTTTTGAGGACCTTGGAACCAAACTCACTTTTCTTCTCTGCTCTGCTGAGAGGATGAATGCATGTTTGGACAATCCTTATGATATATTAGTTTATAAAACTTTGATTTCCTCGATCTTCCATCCTTTTCTTCGGCTTCAATACAGGTACCCACTCCTAGTAACTTACTCAGAAATATTCAACTCCAATATTATATACTTTGACCACAGTATTCTCCCATCTTCCATTATCTTTCATGTTTGATTTCATAGACAAAAGTTCTTGCTATGCTCATTTTCTCATATCAGCTACCTATTGACATTTTTAGCTTCCCTTCCCTGCTCAGGCCCTTGGAATATCTGAACTATGCTTTCTCTGATAATGCTGGTTCCTTTGCACCTTTTATTGTATCCAGCTATAAAACCTGACTCCTTAATGAGTACTACAATCCACTTTTAAATGTATTATATCACTTCATTCTCACAAACCCTTCAAGAGAGACATGGCAGGGACTATTTTTCCTGCTTATGATTCAGGAACCAGAATCTTAGCAAGGTTAGAATAAATATACGAACAATACTTGTCTAAAAATACACTGGTGGTGCATACATGAGTACAGATCAAAGCACAAATCTTGGGATCTTGATTCCAAAGCTTTTTTTTTTTTTTTCCTGGACTAGTGGTTTTTAAAGCTATAATTTTTTATAGATTTTTTTGCCCATAAATTGATGTTTTGATGTATAAAATAGATAAAAACAGAGATGCTTATTTTTAAAATTGAGTCTGAAGGGCCCAGAGTCCTATCTGTTCAGCTGTCTTATTGATACTCGAGTTGTCTGGCCCCCAGGGTACCTAAGAGTTTTATGGAAGAAATGTATTTTGGATAATTTTGTATCCTCAAACCTCTAGTATCTTTAGTGCCCAGAAGAAGCATATACATATATCAATATATAGTCATTATACAAAGCTTATTTTAAAAGGGGAAAGACAAACATAAGGTAGAGATAAATGAGAGCACCTCTGAACAGAGAAATGAAAACAGTTTGGTTTCTCAGGGATTGGCACTGGAACCTGTCTTATTTAACATTTTCATAAATGATTTGGAAGAGGGAATGGATGGTGAATTATGCAAGTTTGCAGATGACACTAAGCTCTTCCAGGTAGTGAAATGCCAAGCAGATGGAGATAAACTGCAGGGAGAACTTGCCAGCCTGTGTGAGTGGGCAGAAAAGTGGCAGATAATGTTCAAAGTGGGCAATGAAGGGTAATTCACTTAGGAAAAAATATTAAAAGCTATGCTTATGGAAAAATAAATGGAGTTATTCATTAGTCCCATAAAGGATACAGACATTTTTGTAGACCGTTCTTTGAGATAACTCTTGAGTATATTGACAAATCAAGAAGGGAATTGAAAATAAACATTTAGAAACATTACTCTTGAATGAAATGATATATCATAATATGAGATATTTAGTCTCTTTGTCAAATAGTGCTGATTGAATGCCCAGTATGTGTCAGGCTCTCTTCAGGGCATTGAAGTCTGTCCGGTCATTGCATCTCAAAATTAAAAAGAACATCTATAAAATATTTAGAGAAGGCTAATGAGGATAGACTACAAATTAGGTAGCAACTGTCAAAACTTAGAAACAAATAATATTTACTAACAACATGTAGGACTCCATTATAGTGGCAGAAGCAAAGAACCAAGAAACATACAGCACAGGATATGGAATAAAAGTAGAACACACCTGCCTACTTCCTAGATTGGCCTTCTGCATGGACATTGTGTAGAAGAACTATTGAAACTATGCATTTTGGCCACAAATGAGTAAAAGATCTATAGATCAAAGAATAAGATCAGAGAATGTCAGCAGATAACGTAGGTGGAGGTTAAGAGTCTAGAATTCAGAGGGAAACCTGGAAGTGAACCAAGCAATAACCCAAAAAGACAAAAGTTGATGAGACTGAAAGTAGAAAAAGGAGGGAAAAGGAGTGATGGGAGAGAAAGTGGTACCAAAAAAGCAAATGAATAAAAATTACTATAAAATAAAATGTGACTAGGATATAGGATAAGAGTTTTATGGAAAAAAATGTATTTTGGATAATTTTGTATCCTCAAAGCTCTAATATCTTTAGTGCCCAGAAGAAGCATATACATATATCAATAGAGAGTGATTATACAAAGCTTATTTTAACATATAGTCATGTTATTTTTCCTGCTCCATTATTCTGGGTATTCAAGTCATTAAGCTTGTAAAATATTACTGTAGGATAACTTAATTATTACTACAATAATATAAATTTGTACTCAGGATTTCTTTTTTAAAGAATAAATAATTATAAGAAAGGCACATGTGCTCTTCATGTCTTCAGATCTTTTCCTTCACTTGAGCATGTTTCTATTATTTTGGCCACTATAAAGTACAACCTCCCTCTCCCATTCTTTCCCTTTTTTTTTTAATTTCAGCATATTACAGGGGTACGAATGTTTAGGTTACATATATTGCCTTTGACCCACCCAAGTCAGAGCTTCAAGCATGTCCATCCCCCAGACGGTGCACACCGCACCCATTAGGTGTGAATATACCCACCTGCCTGACACGTGATGAATGTTATTACTATATATGCACATTAATGTTAATCGCTTAATACCACTTTGATGGTGAGTACATGCGGTACTTGATTTTCCATTCTTGTGATGCTTAGTAGAATGGACTTCAACTCTATCCAGGATAATACAAGAGGTGCTAGATCACCTTTGTTTTTTGTGGCTGAGTAGTACTCCCTGGAAACACCTCTTCCGTTCTTATTTCTGCCTATGGCCTCTGCTCTGGTAAATTGTTGTTCATGGAATATACCCCTCTATTAGCTTTAGTTCATCAAAGCCTACTCATCCCTCAAGACCAAACCCAATTACCCTAATCTTTTCATATATTCATTTGTTCATTCATTCATTTAACAAATATTAGTAAAAATCTACTATATTAATAAAACTTTGCTTATCCTCATGCTTCTATAGTATACATAGTTCATACACTTTTACATTATTTGTTCCACAGAAAATTGGTGGTGCCACAGCAAAACATTGTCGAATGTACATGTAAATTACTGAAGGAAGGGACCATACTTTTGGAGTTTTTTCTACCTATTATGACTGTAGTTTTGAAATGTAGTAAACCTTTTTCTTGGTTGATTGCCTTATATAATAGATTGAAATTGTCATTTGAAAAAGAACACATATATATCAAATACTTTGAAGTGGAGAATAATTGTGCATTTTTTTCCTGAAGAATTATCTTTCACTTTGCAAATGAGATTTACCAAATTCAAAGGACAACAACTCCCTACACACATAAAAAGTCTTCAAACATGGCCTGATGGTGCTGTTTTTTGTTCTAGAAGTCTTTTCTATTATACTGGTATTGAAATATTTTTCCACTTAAAACTATCATTCAATTTTAGCTTTGTCCTCCAAAGCTAAGCTTCCTTCTTAAATATTCACTTTGACATCCTGTTCATCTCTCATATTCTAAAGTTCTTTTTGTCATTTATAAATAGTCTTGGATTTTTTCCTAGAAAAATCCTATTGTGACAAGTGGGTGTCATAGCACCTGGTGCTGGTCATTTAAAATGTAAAACCAAAAAACTCATGTAATTGTCATTACTCTTTTACCCAGGATCACAACATAATCACCAATAATAAAAAAACAATGAAGACACAGCAACTACAAAACAACAAAAAGACAACAACACAACAACAAAACAGACAATGGGAGTGCAAAGAAAGAATAAGAAACATGGGAGCATTTAGGGAGGTTTGTGAAAAGCAAAGAGTAGGGAAAGGACAACAGATGGAAGCTGAGATGTGAGTACTGTATCTTACCAAACACAACAAACCAAACAACCGCACTGTACTCACTAGGCCACATTATATAAAGGTAGCCGTTTGGGAAAGGGTGGGTAATCTGTAACAAAAACCTTGAATTGTATCTGAAAAGAATTTAAATCACTTTCTCAAGGGCCTAAGCTAAGCGTAAGCACATCTCTTCTCCAGCTGTGCACACTGCGGTGAACGTGTTTTTATCATATTCAGTTCTGTTTTCTCCATAGTGCCTGACATGTGATGGCCACTAAATAGAAATTGTCAAATTAAAATTAAGTTAACTTTATGGATTAGTTTGACAGAATACCTACCTATTATCTTAGAAGAAAGCAGAAATATGGGAAAAGAACTATAAACCTGGAGACTTGGTGGCCCAGTGAACTGCATAGCAAAAGAGCTCTGGTTGGGGTGTTGTGTCAGAAGAAAAGGGCAGTGGACAAAAGATTACCGTGGATAGAAGTTATGGAGGTCCTAGACATGATTTTTCCTGATTAAATAATTTTGCACAGGGCCAAGACTCAATGTCTGTGTGTTTGGTAGACTAGCTCAGTAATGTTATAACTTTCTGTGTGTTTGGTAGACTAGCTCAAAAATGTTATAACTTTCTGCTTTCCCTTTGCCCTCAAATTTTACTTTCAAAAATCCATCCAATTATGCCCCCTGGTTTATCCCATTGTGCTGTGTTCGATAATTCTAGCAGGGGACTCCTAATTTGTAATGTTCAGTTGTTCCAAGTGTTTTCTTACCAGCCTTTCATCAATAGCTATTTTAGCAGTGTCTTCATTACTTCCTAATTGTCTACTTTCTTTGGTGTACTGCTAAATAAAAATGAATTCAGTATTTTAGCCATTGTTGAGTAGTCATTGATTTCATGCCTACCCCATTTATTTAGAATCTTTTTTCTCTTACTATCTTTTTGATTCAAAATTTTTACATGTACTTAGTTTTCTTATTATTTTTAATTCCTTTGGCTAGTACTAATGCTTCTATTTTTTGTGGCCATTATTTGCTGTCAGCTGTGAGAAACTGATTCATACTCCCCTACAATAAACTATTGTTTCTTATTAAATGCTAAATAATAATACATAATGATGGTAGTGAAAGAAAATAGAAGATAGTTTCCTGCCCTTGTAGTGATCACAGTCTAAAAGAGGAAAGAGAACACAGACTCATGTGACTTAAACATGCCTACCATCAATTGATTACTACTCTCTAGAAAACACTAAGTATTTGGGTCTGGGGAGGAGGGGTTGGTGGCTATTTTAGTTGAGTGATTTTAGTGACTGGAGGGGCAGGTAAGATTACTTGGGAATATCTTCAAGGAGCAAGTGAGTCTCGCTGAAAGCAACTGTGAGAAAAGGTAAAGACAGGGATTACTGTGATATCCTTTGCATATTTGAAAATGCCTAAGCACCTGAATCCCAAAATTATCTCGACACATGATGTTGGGCAGTAAGGAGAAAGGAAGTGGGAGATTTGAGCCCAGACTCAGGATACATCTTTCTTAGATTATTCAAAGAAACCGAAGAACTGTTTTGAGATATTTTAATCACAAAGTAATGCATGGTTTATTTGATAATATATTTTTGGTTCATGACAGCTGTTCTTTAGCACTGACGGTAACAAAGGGCTGAGTATTTCTTATCCAGGGTCTTTCATTGTGCCCACATGGACTCAGAGTACAGTATAGAAAAACCTTTACTAAAATGGAGATGACAGACACTGGATGATTCTTAATGTCCATCCCGTGTCAAGTCCTAATACCTACCTAAATCATTCAAAGTATCCGGAATATGGCTCCATCACGTCTATCCAATTCTATTTTTAAAATTTCCTTTCAAAATGAACCTCATTTTAGCCACTGACTCTTTAACCTGTGTTCATTACCAGCTATTCTTTTCCTTATGATGCTCCTTTCCATCTTTCGAAGCCCTCTGTATCCTTTAAGTGTAAGTCCACACCTTTATTCTCCAAAACTCCGTTTCTTAATATTCTAACTCTTTCTTTAAAATTACTTACAGGAGTTACTGCCATATAGTTACTCACTTAGTATCTGTGATTGTTTTGGTTTTGAATTACCAATTACAATATGAACTTTTATAGGCAAGTACCGTGGCTGCTCCTATATTCCGCAGTGACAAGAAGGGGGCTAAAATCTAATAGATTTCTAATAAAAGTTTGTGTATTAAACAATTATAAAATAAGAATTTCTTTATGTTGTGGAGGTAAAAGGAGTCAGGGCAAAGGCATGAGCCCCTGTGGCTATGGATTTTACGTACTAGTTAAACATTAAAACAAAGCCACAGTATTTTCATGAAGTCTATACAATGAACTACATTTTAGTGAACAGGAAATGCTACTCACTTCTAAGATCCTCTCCCCACAATGAGATTTTGTTCTCTCTCCCGAAGGCTTATAGCATTGCCTTTTATTGATTTTCGTCTGCAACAACCCAGTGCTGTTTACTTGGTATTAAATAATAGCAATGGCAGCGATAGATAAGAAAGTGATCCATTCCTTTTAATGTCAGAATACTCTGAAGGAAGTTCAATCATTTCAGTGGCTTATTGGTAGCATGATGATATAATTTATTGTTCAAGCTGAGACAGTTCTGGAATGAAAGTGGACTTCCTTGGTAATTACAATGGGATTGTAGATACAAGCTAAAACTGTTCAAGATAATCTAAGATACATGATCATCCTATGTATTAGAATCCCAGAATTTGCTTATGGAATAATAAGAAAAAAGATTAAGGTGGAGTAGAGCCCACTCTAGCTACTTAGTTCCTCTTCCTTCTCATCTTATAATCCATTTCTTAGCAGCCTGGGAGTTGTCATTAGGAATTCCATGCATTAAGAGTTCTACCCAGTAGAATGGCAGTATAGGAATTTATTCCATATTTTCCAATTTATAAAAATAGTACTTTCCAATTACTATGTACAAGACCACTTTCCTCTTTTTCATTATAAACTTTATACACAACTCATTTTTATGAAACTTTCCAATAATGGCAGTCTCACTATTCATAACTCAGGACTTTAACATTTTTTTTTTTTTTATTTACCTGGTGTTGAAATCCATGATATGTTACTTTCTGGAGTTACTTAGGCTGATGACCCAATGGTAGTGTCCACAGAACTCTAAGTATCCCCAGAATGATTATAATTAGAGTTATTGCCATAAATGTGTCTGTACCAGAAACATTTTGCTAAATTAACCATTATTTAACACATTGGACCTTTGGGAGAAGTCACATTTAGAAGACTGTTTTAAACCAAAAGTAGTCTTATCATGCATAGAATGAATGATTTTTGTGAATAGTTAGGCTTAACACCTGATAATAACAGTGGTTTAAGTCTACCCCTTCAATATTATTACAATTATAGTAAATCCAGGAGTTTTCTATAATAACAATAGTTTAAGTTTATCCCTTGAATATTATAGGAATTATAGAAAATCCAAGGGAGCTGTGAATTTATAAACAAAAAGCATTATTTGAAAAGCTCCCTGAATTAGCAAATTTTCTCCATTGACATAAAACCATGTTTTTTGGGTATCATTTTACAAAACTAATGTTTTAAGAAAGTATGTGAGAATTGTTCTAATTTTGAGTCTTGTCCTTATTTAATAATCAAGGGTATCATGACATTATGCATTAAATGAGAAACATTGTCCCAGGAGTAAGACATAGTAGTCTGAAGTCAAGTTCAATGTCAAGTGAAAATGGACTGGTAGAAGCCATGGAGTAGCTGTGTGGCACATTTGAGGCACATTTTCCCACAGTGGCGTGTCACATAGTAGGCAATATTGTACTTGGTGCACAGGAAAGCGTCTGTTAGTGTTTTTCAGGCACTTAAACTTCTGTTTGTCTGTGAAAGACTCTTTCCTTTCCTCTAATGTCAGTCCTTTGACCTAAAGCCAGTCCTTCAACTTGGGTACTAGATCGTCTTCCCTCCCACCTTTATGGGGGCCTTGTTGGTACCCTCTTATCTGCATCCTGGGCTCATCTATCTTTTTTCAGATAAAGCATATATTGAATTATATAGTTTTCATGAACATTCACATCATTTTCAAAAACTCCTCCTTGTCGTCACCTACTTTGCTTAATTAAGTAATTTGTTGACATAAACAGGATCTTTGGCCCAGCAGAAGCTGTAACAGATGGCATCTAAAACCAAAAATAATCATTAACCTGTCCCACGGAAGGTGTGAAACAGCATGTTTAGAAACAAACGTGGCTGTAAGATGGCTCTTTATAAGTGTCTGGGAAACACATTCTTCAGACATTCATAGAATAAGAAGATGGAAGGAATAAACAATGGGGGAAAAAGACAACACGGCCTTTATAGTATGAGTGAAGGGGCCTTGGGTTCTCAAGATATTAAATGTGCTTAACTCAATATTTTACAATACAACATTAAAATATATTAAAATCACAAATATAGAACATATATTTCCAATATGATGGATGTTATCTTTAATATAATGTTAAATATGATCCAATATTGCATATTTTATATTAATTTCTAACATTTAACATATAAACAGTATAAAATAGTTATTAAACATAACTATAAAAATATAAATATATTTGTAAGCACAAGTACATCCCTTAGACAGCCAAGTATAAATTGATTTTTGATTATCTATGATAGGGCTTATTTCCCTCAGGGTGGTTATCAAGTTTTCACCATTCTGTTTTGTATTTTGTTTCTTTTTTTTATTTGTAAAACTCTTTCCTCAATCATCTTGTAAAAGATGCTGCAAAAATTAACCACATTTGTCTAATCTCAGACTAATATTTGTAAAAACAAGTATAATAAATTAAGAAAAATGTCAAAACTTATTGTGACAAATAATATGTTATTACAAATTATTTTCTATTTGATTTTGTCATTTTGTAGTAGTGTTAAACTGTTATAGTAACATTCTCTCTCTTAGTTGTTAAATATATAATATGTAATTTGTTGGGTTGCCCCCATCCCGCCAAAAAAAGTCCTCTAGAAAAGAGGCTGTTAGGCATCCCTCTGAAGAGAGCACACTGATATTGATGTGTGATTCTGGTGCCTTCTGAGCACTAAATATCACGGCTGCTCATGGAGTCACCTGGATCGTCAATGTTAGCACACTTTCCTGGGCTGCTTTGTCATTGTCGGAGAGCCCACAACCTTCATTGTTAAAAAGTGACTCCCCAAATCAAGAGAACTTAAACAAAAAATCCAAACTGATATATTAATCAACTGCGTGCTCTAAAATGTACTCTCAGGCCAAGCTTTCACAGTATTCTGTTAGTCTTTCTGGCTACTACAACAAAAAACCGCAAACTGGATAACTTACAAACAACTGAACTTTATTTTTCATATTTCTGGAGGCTGGGGAGTCCAAGATCAAGTCATTGTTGGATTCAGGGTCTTGTGTGGGCTTGTTCCTCATAGATGCTGATTTCTGTCTGTCTTCTCACATGATGGAAGGAACAGCTTTCCAGGGCCTATTTCGTATGGGCACTATCCCACTCATGAGAGCTCCACCCTCATGTTCTAATCACCCCCCAAAGACTCCACCTCTTAATACAATCACCTTGGGAGTTAGGATTTCAACATATAAATTTTTCGGGGGACACAAACATTCAGACCATCACATTCTGTTCCAGCACCCCCAACTTCATATCCTTCTCATATGCAAAATATAGTTGTCCCATCCAGAAGTCTTAATTCATTTCAGTACCACCTCAAAAGCCTGAAGTCCAACATCTCATGTAAGTATTTTCTATATCTGATATGAATAAGACTCATATGTGATTCATTCTGAGGCAAATTGCTCTCTCCAGCTGTGAACCTGTGAAATCAAATGAGTTATGTGCTTCCAAAATGCAATAGTGGGACAGGACAGATATTCCAATTCCAAAAGGAAAAATAGGAATGAAGAAAGGGCTGACTGTTTCCAAATAAGTCCAAAACTTAACAGGGCAAACAACATTAAATCTTGAAGCCCAAGAATGATCTTCTTTGACTCAAGGTTTTGCCCTCCAAGCCCACTGGGGCAGAAGTCCTGCCTTTGCAGCTTTGCTGGGCAGGGGCAGGACATTTAAGGCTTCAGGCAGCACAGTATCCATGGCTTTGGGTGGCTCTACTTCCGTGGTTTTTTTGGATACTGCCCACACTGCTGCTCTCTGTGGTTCTCCCAGGCAGGAATGACATGATGGCAGCTCTGCTAATCTAGGGTGGTGGGAGCAGGCCTACTCCCATGGCTCTACTAGGCTTTGTCCTAGTGTGTATTCTCTGCAGTGGTTTCACCCTCTGAGTGGCTCTCTGCCTGGGTGGAGAACCAGAGGCTTTGGGAGGCTCCATCCTTTGAAATGTGGATGGAGGTAACTATTCCCCCGTAGCTCGTGCACTCAGTGCTAAAGTGGAGATGACATTGAGCAGATGACACCAAACTTCCTCTGTCTTCTGGAGGGGCAGTTAAGATGGCCCATAGGACATAACTGGGATTCAGGGGAGCAGAGCCTCAAAATTGTTCTTCCCCCAAGGCCTTTGTATTCTGGATCTGATGGTAGAGGCAGCCCTGGAGATCTCTGAGATGCCCTTGCAGTCATTCTTCCATTGTCTTGATGAATAGCTTCTGGCTTCCACAGGTCCATACTAATGATAGCTTGGCCACACCTCGGTGTTCTCTCCCTAATAAGCTTTCTCATTTTTTTACAATATGGTCAGCCTGAGAATTTCCCATCTCTTTAAGTTCTGCTTCCCTTTTGATTAAAAATTTTATCTTTAAATCATTTCTTTCTTCTTGCATTTTACTATCAACAGTTAGCAAATATAGTGTCATGCTTCATCCAGAAATTTCTGCCACCAAATATTGTATTTCATTTCTCACAAATTTTACCATCCACAAAAAACTAGAATACAAACACAATTCAGTGATGTTCTTTGACACTTTGTAACAAACATCACTTTTCTTCCAGTTTTCAGTAACTTGTTCTTCATTTCCAGCTGAGATACCATCAGTATGACCTTTACTATCCATATTTCTATGAATATTCTATTCATGACCACTTCGATATTCCCTTAGAAGATTGAAGCTTTCCCTTCAGCTTTCTTCTCCTTCTGAGCCCTCACCAGATTGTCCCCAACATCCCATTTATTGCAGCCTGTGATTTTCTAAGATGCACTTCAGAACTCTTTCATCTCTACTCATTACCCAGTTCCAAACTTTCCTACACATTTTTAGATATTTGTTACAACAGCACCCCCACTTCTTAGTACTAATTTCTGTTCTAGTCCACTAGAGCTGCTATAACAAAATACTTTAGACTGGAGAGCTTATAAACAATAGAAATGTATTTCTCATGGTTCTAGAGATTGGAAATTCCAAGATCACGGTGCTAGCAGATTCAGGATCTGTTCTGGGCCCACTTTCTTATAAATGGTGCCTTATCACTGTGTCCTCTTACGGTGAAAGGGGAAAGGCAGCTCTCTTGGGCCTAATTCCACTCACGAGGGAGCTACCCCTATAAGCTAATTGTTTCCCACAGCCCCCCCCCCCTTAACTCCATCACCCTAGGAGTTAGGATTTCAACATATGAATTTTGGGAGAAGACAAACTTTTGTTTCAGATCATAGCAAGTATGGAATAAGAATAAATGTAGCTGCTCATCTTCATTGAATGTCTTCTGTATAGTAGAGGCTATGTCTATTATTTATTCCTTATGAGACACAGCAAAATAGGCACGATTATTCCCTGCATTCTTCTAGATGAAAAATCTCAGTTTAGATTAGTTATGTGACTTTTCCAACATTACTCAGCTAGTGATAGAGCCAGATATATTACATTTTGGTATATTTCACTTCAGACTGTGCTTTTTTAGAAGGAAAGACTATTCAGCTACTCCTCAATTAAACTGATGTATAACACCATTTTTGAGCCAGTGATCTTTATTTGAATGATTCTCTGTTAAGCATTGTAAATAACATTGCATCATTTGGTTGAATTTTGTGTGCATGTGTGGTTTGTGGGCCTTTCAATTTTGTTTTTCCAAGACACACCTCCCCTTATTGGTGCTGAAGTGATAAGTTTACCTGATAATGAAGCCTGGTCTTGGGATGTTATATCTCAGATTATCAAGGTAGGAGGAGTGCATAGTAGCAAAGTGTCTGGACACACATATTGACACAGTAGAAACAGCCCTTAGTCTGAGTCCATCTCTCCTACTCTCTGATCTTCCACTCCAATAACATGAGCCCGAGGCATTCATAGCCTCTAGACTTGACTGACTTCCTTGAACTTTCTTTTTGAATGACATTTGAGCTCCAGGAATGAGCTGTCCATAGCATAGGTACTCTGTTATAAATGTAGAAAATGAAACCTACATACTAGCTGTTGCCTTCTCTCCTATGTCCAGGTAGAGGGCATGAGCCTAGTAAGGCTTAATGATGATACTTGTTTAAATATTGAACGTTAGCAATGCTTGCTAAGCCTTTCTTTAATAACCTGAGTTGATCCTCACAATCCATATGCAATGAGGTCTCCATATTTTTACATGGAGAAAATGAGGCTCAGAAATAATAAGTAATATTCCCCAGTTATTACAAGGGGTGGAAGACCAAGTTGACATTCAAATCCCTGGTTTCAAGAACACTGTGGTACACATTTGTTCCATTCCATCCTAACATCCAAATGATTTTTGGAGAAAATACTGGAATCTTTTGTAAACTAAGAACAGGGACTTGCCATAAGCATTTGCAGCACGAAAATATGCATACCATTATAACTATACCCATAAATCGAAGTACGATCTGGGTAACCAGAGAAGGAGTAACACAGAGGAAGGGGCTTTTACCTTACACTTAAGAACTTAGGTGATAATGTTTCTACTTCATAACTGAGCTCAACAACATTTCATTGTATTAAAGAGCCCTGAAATGATAACTCTGTTGTCACTGGGAATAAGGAAGTGGATGAAGAGAAACTGCCCTCATTATCCACTCATTCATCCGTCTATCCAGCTATTATATTTATAATGAATATTATTTGCCAGGCACTTTTCTAAGCACCTTGGATAAAGCAGTGAACAAACAGAGCTATAGTCACACAGTTATTCAATTACAACCATGATAAGTGTGATGAAGGTTATGATATACAAGGATAGAAATCCTCAGTGTGGTGTGATGAAGACTTTTAAATATTAAAGTGTATAAAATGATGCTGAATGTGGACCGAGTGACCATTGACTTGTTCTACTTGTTGGACAAATCCATTTCTACTTAAAAATCAGATATTCCTTAAAACTCAGGTAAATTTGAGCAAAACTGTGCAATTCTTCTGACTATTCTAGTGCCAGGCAACCTTTGATTCATCTCAAAAGCAGAGAAATTTATTTTAATATACCTTCCTGCTTGAGTTAGAGTCAAGGTTCTATAAAGTGTGGGGTGAAGAACTTTTCCAAATTTAAGCCAAGTGGCAGGGAGGCTGGGATAGGATGCTCTTCCTCTCTAGAATTTGACTCCAGGCTCATTTTTTACCCCAAAAGATTCAGAGTGACAGCACCTGCCCATAATCCCTGATTTTTAATTTTTTTATATTTATTTCATTTTTTTCCTATCTGCCCTATCTTTGATGGACTATCTCAGGGAAAATCTGGGAATAAGGCTGAATGCCTGCTACTTAAACTTTTTCAGACTAGACTTGCATATCTCTTTGAGCATAGGGAGTTCTTTAAAACAGAAAGGACTTTGAAAACATAGATCATTCCCAGTGGCTTGAGTGGCTGTTAAAATGAGATAATGACCCTTCTATTTAGCTTTAAGATTGTCTCTTTATCTTTTCTAGATGATTCATACTGAATCAAAAGTTGCTATGTTTCATTTATTTTATGAAATTAACTATGCCTCCTTCTTTACCTTGTCAATGAGATAGATTCCCTGATGACCAAATTTTTTAAAAATTTAACCTATCAACACTGATTAAGAAGGTGTTTTGAATTTTATTATTATAACTATTTTTTTTTTAATTTGACAAGTTACCTGACACTGACTTCATTTGTGGATTTTCTTGGAAAAAAGATCCACAGTTCAAATTGGCCTATTTCTTCCCAGGGAACAATTTCTTTTTAATTACCTTTTACACGAAAGGCTTTCCAAGTGCTGTAATTAAAGTTTGCAGGAGTTGCTTGGGTCAGATACATCTTATATTCTCTTTCTCTGAGGAAGCAAGCAAAAAGTACACTAAAATCTAGTCTTTTTTGCTGCCTCTATATTAGTTACTTTCTGTTGGTGCTCCTTTTGTTCATGTCATTCCATTGTGCATAAAGAAACTGAAAAGAAAAGTTATTGTTGTTATACCAGTCTACTTTTGTGCAAAGAGACTGAGGGTGTATTCAGAAAGGGAGCCCTTGTGGTCAGGCAGTTGGACAGTGTTAAGATCACATTCATCACTTTTTCTTTGCTCAGTTGGCCAGCCTGTGCTAATTGGTTGCTGCTCTGTAGACTACATAATCAGCCCAGCTGTGTAAGAATGTGGCTCAGATGCTGCATTTGTGTCATAAGTTCCTGGAGTTTTCTGTATTCGTTGGGAATTTTTTTTCAAACATTAGAGTCCTCTGGACACTTTGGTAAGGCTTTGGATTGCCTTATCCAATCCTGATACTCAGTGTGAAGTATCCTTTAAACCATTTCAGCCACTCCTGACCTCTCCTAGACATCGAGATAGCAGATGGCAAGGAGTAAAGAAGGGAGGGAAGGCAAGGGATCAGAGCTTGAGGGAATCAGAGAGAAGGTAGGAAGTCAGGTTATATCACATATCATCTTCCTCAGTGAGGTTCTCTGACTTTCTTCTCATTCCCCTAGTCCCACATTTTATAATTTTGCCAACTCATGCCTAAAGCACAGGGGGTGCTCATAGAGAGGAACTGCTTAATTCTGACTCAAGCTTTCTGGGTGACAGCAGCACAGGAAATAGTGATGGATGGATTTCCAGCAATTACAGAAAAAACAGAAGCATGCCCATTCCTTAATTTTTTTTTCTTGCCTAAGACCATTATTTAGCATCAGATTATCTCCAACATTTATCTGAGAGCAGAAACCTGATTACTGAGACCATTTGTGTAGCTTGAGCCAAAATCTTGCATTGTCTGAGGAAGAATATACCTCTGGATATGATGAACAGGACAGAAAGAAGGCTTCCTTTGCTTGAAATTGTCTTATCCATCTCCCTTCAGGAAATCTGACATTTATCATGTCATTCTTTAATTTATCTAATCAATATTAATCAAACATTTGTCATATGCTACTATTGTATGTGCTGGGGTTGTAGCAGTGAGAAAAACAAACCTCTCTGCTGTCCCCTCCTTCCCCCCTACCACTCAGAGCTCACTCACATTCTGATGGGAAGGATGGAAAATACACAAAAGGAAAATTAAGTCATGTGGTATATTAGAAGTTAATTGTAATGAAGAAAATTCAATAGAAAACATTGTGGTGGGGTTAGAGGGCCAGTTTCAATTTTTTTAAAGGAAAGCAAGGGACGATGACATTTAGGCAACATCTTGAGGAAGATGTGGGAACTATCCATGCCGGTATCTGAGAGAAAAGTGATCCAGGAAGAAGAGACAGCTGTTATAAAAACTCTGAGGCCAGAGCATGCCTGAAGCATTCAAAGAACAGCAAGAAGCCAGTATGTCAGGCTCAGAGTGAGCAAGTGGGTGAATAGAAGATGAGGTTAGAGCAATGGGATTATGGATAGACCATTGTCAGAGCTTAATTTTTCTCTGAGTGTTGTAGAAACCCACTGGAAGGCTTTAAGTAGAAAAGTATCATGTTCTGATTTAGGCTTTAAAGGGATAATTTTGGCTATTTATGAGAATGACCTGGGTGTGAGGAAGAGTGTGGCAATGGTGGAGGCAGTGACACCCTCTGGTAGATGTAGTTATGAAACCATTGCAGTTAGTCCAGGAGAACATGACGGTAACTTTTACCAAAGTGCGAACAGTGAAAATGATGGGAAGTGGTCAGAGGCTGTATACATGCTGAAGGTAGAGCTGATGGTTCTTAATGATGGATTGGATGTGGGGCATAGAAGAAAGACAGGAGTCAAGTATGAGTCCGAAGAGTTCATTCTGAGTGACTCAAAGAATGGAGTTGCTTGATTTGGGTGAACCTGCAAGCAGAAAAGTGTTATGGGGTTGGGAGATGAAGGGGAAAAATCAGAAGATACTGCCCTGACCACTGTGAGCACCATTTTGTGAACTGGACTCATCCTTGCTTAGTTGTATTTCCTAAGGACAATGGGGAAATTTTTTTAAAACACGGTGTGAGGCATGGAAGGGGCTGCTATAACAGAATACTGCAGATTGGGTGGCTCAAAGAACGAATATATTTCTCATAGTTCTGGAGGCTGGGAAGTCCAAGAGCAAGGTGCCAGAAGATTTGATTTCTAATGAGGGCCTGCTTCCTAGTTCATAAACAGCTGTCTTTTTGTCTCTTTGCATATCAGAAAGAAGGAGCTTTGGGGATCCTTTGTATAGAGCACTAATCCCATTCACAATGGCTTCACCTTCATGATCTAATCACCTCCCAAAGACCCCACCTTCTAATACTATCACCTCGATGAGAATTTTAACATGAATTTTGAAAGGCACAAACATTCAGTCCATTGCAGAGAAGGTAATTTTAGGGGCATTGCCTCTAGAACCAGTATATTTTTTATATTTGTCAACTTAAGAGGAGGGTTGGCATAGTGGATAGTGCACAGGTTCTAGAGCCCTGAGATGCTGAGGCTGTTGCTGACATTTGACAACTCACTCAGTCTCTGTGGGTTTCACTTTTTTTTTTTAACTGAAAAATGAAAGCTATTAATGCCTATGAAGTGTTATGCTGACATTTTTATGGCCACCAGTTAGGGTGACCCTATAAAGGAGAATGTAATAGAAGCTAAAAAAAGAACTATTTCAGAATTCTGCCTTCATTTATATACTACCACTACAGAACTTTACCAGTGAAGAAGAATTAGGACCATTGTCTAGTTAGCTAAATCAAGGCAGATAACCAAACAAAATAACTCAATTTTTTAAATCTACTTTGGTATCTATATTATCAACTTTGGCCATCTGCCTTGATCAGATTAAAATGATGATTGCTAGATCTCCTTTCCTTTTCATGTGTAATACATAAAACTCATGTTGTTTTTCAGAGAATATCCTGATTTTAAAATATGCCACTATGTATTAATATAAAGAAATAGAGTCTCTTTACATTTTGAAAAATATATTTTATGATTTGATGTAATTGTCCTTTGATGTACCATGGGATGGGATGGAATATTTTGGGTAATATTTGGGAAATATTTTGGGGAATATTTCCATAGTCAGAAGATCCATCCCAAGTATTATTGTGACACTGCCATCCCATTGTACTAAGCATGTAGAATACTATACTATCAGCTCATCTGTTAGAATGTAAGATATGTTAATTATAGGACAGTTGAAACACTGACATCCTGCTATAATCTGCTCTGGGCCTATGAGTATGGTACATATTTGTGGTTGCAGCTATTGTTTGTTGAAAGATCCCACTGTATTTTATCTTTTGGATTGGGGACTTTCCTTTGAAGCTACTGGTTGAGCTGTATGGGCTTGTGGGGGTGGATATGAAATCTTTGTGAGTTCTGCAGTGCTATTAAACTCCATGTTTCTTCATTGCCCTGATGCTGACATTCCAAGCACACAAGCAGTTATGCAAGAATCGATTTTTGCCATGGATGGGGTGGGGTCTGAGCAAGCACCTTGGTCAACAACCAGCTCTGGAGGGGATGTGAAACCCGTTATTGATCCAGGGCTGAGAAATCAGTGACTGTTGTATTATATAATTATTGATGGAGCCAGAAAATGCCACAGGCAAAGCACAACTTACTGTTTGTTATGCTGGATTGTCTCTCTCGTCTGTGTCAGGCCGCTGTGTTCAGCTCTTGTGTTCCCATACCATGTTTATTTATACTATGTGCAGTTAGCTTTCATATTTCTCTTGTGATTCCAGCTTGGAAAATGAACACTGGTTTTGTTCAGGGCTGTAAACGAAATAAATTTTTCCAGACACTCCAATGGGCTCAAGCTGAATACCAAAATCTGGACACAGGGAAGATGGAGCTCCAAAAAAGACAATCAGAAGAGTAGAGGGAGAAAGAGCCTCCCTTATGTGTAGCTCTCATCTGCCCTCCTTTTCTTCACCACATGCTCCAAACAAGAAAGGCACAGGTGGTTGGCATGGCCCATTGGTGGAGAATATTAACTGAGTACCTACTGTCTATAAGGTCATGTAGTAGGCCCTTAAGGACGGGTAAGAGGGATTTGAGAATGAAAAGATAACATGGTTGAAGCTGAGATGCTGGATGAATTGTTCCTGTGTGGTACTTCATAATGCTTTGTTTAGTTCACCCACTGCTAGCTCCCTATTTTTCACTTCTTCTCTTGTGTGCTATTCTTTTCCTTTTGTATTTACCAGCAAACTTACAGCTCCTAGATAAAACACTGGCTTCTTTTATGAAGAATGTGTGTTTTTGATTCTACAGCCTTTTATCAAGTTCGTGAACACAGAACAAATATCTACTACAAACAAGGGGGCTTCTGGTGATATCTTGACCACTATCCAGCTGTTCCAATTTACATATCTCTGGACCACAGGGATATGGGGAAGGGATGGACAGTGAAACGCCACAGCACTTATGAATGTTACAGTTAACATTCATCAACTGGCTTCCGTTAACTGATGACTAGGGAACATTACTAAATTACATTTAAGATTTTTATCAAATGCTTTATTTAACTGATAGCTGCCAATAAAATTAGAAAGACTTATGTCAAAAGTAGTATCTTTCAGAGAGTTAAGAAATAACTTTGAGGTTAAAGTTGATTATTGAATAATCAAACAGCCTTGAAAAGCCCTATGCTAAAAGGAAGAAGGTCTTACTTAGACAAAATATTTCTTAGAAGAAATATTTTCTGTTCTTTTGGATAATAGTGCTGGTGTCACAATAAAGATGCACCTTTGTAGCCATAAGCACTAAAAACCTTTACTCATATGAAATGCATATGTAGAGATTTAAATTATTTATTCTATAATAGCTTATTTGAAATTTCTTGGAAATGAAACTTAGTAAATGTGGTTTCCTCAATGTCAAGTTCAATGTTTTAATGTTCAGCTGTTTAAAGTGAGTGCTTTGGGATGTAAAACAAGTTACAGCTGCTATAGTGTGGCTTATGTATAGATAACACAATACTGCCGTGTGATTTCTGAAAAAAATCCCTCATTAAAATGTGAAGTCTGTGTCTATGAATACTTCAGGTTTTGATGAAAACTTTTTCAATTAAGAAATCATAGAGACACCTTCAACTTTTATTATGTACATTTAACTAGTTGCATGTCTTATAAATGCCAACATTGTTCTTTAATTCTTTTATTTGTTGTTATGAATCAATAACTATAGTGAGACTATTGCTTTTAAAAATTCTAAGATTAATTTTGTTCCTAGACAGTAATTTAATATCTCTTTTATTCTGATTTCAGAAAATAATATACAATGAAATGGTAACAAATAACTAAAACCTATGTCCAAATAAGTCAGAATATTTTTTCTTTCTCCTTATAGATTGTTTATAAGAAGCTAGGTAAAGATAAAGGAAGAAAAAATTCAAATTGAATAATAACAGATCTAAGAGTTTTGGTAAGGAAAGTTTATCAATACAGCAGACACAAATGTTTAGAACTAAAGTCTCAGGCATAATTGCCCATTGTATATTTCCACCTTTAAAACTCAAACTCCTCCCCAAAGACATGAGTTATTTCATTTATAAGCCATCTCTTTCCTCTGGTTAGAATATCACTGACCAAAATATTAAATATGTAAAAGCTGAATTTAATCAAACAAGATGTTTGATTGTTTATTTTTTCTCTTTCCTAAGCATTCCATAAACATGTGTGTCTGTGTGTGTATGTGTGTGTGTATACTTGGGATATCAAGCCAGGTATATCTATGCCTAAATATAAATTTACTGGAAATGTTTAAAACTCCCACAGTTGACTCATTATTAAAAATAACCTAATACTATTACAAGAAAGGCATTATTTCCCTATTTCTAGGCTTTGTCAAATGCAAAAGGAAAAAATAATCAACATCTTGCATCGCAATTGGTCAAAGTTATTAATGAGGCAATTTTTTCCGAATAAGGCATCACAGAAAAAGTAATGAGAGAAAATGTGACAATAAATTGCAAGCTACTTTAAATTATGTGACATTTTTATTAATAAAAGTCAACTTCAATGGAAGAGATTGACTTTCTGTGCATTGTAAATACAAATTTAATATTTTATGCATTATATACCACATACCTTTTTATCTTGAACCAGGGACAGAGTCTGTTTTTGTGGACCCTGAAGGTTTTATAATTTTATGGCCTGCTCCTCAGAAAATAAATACAAAAAGTTACTTTAGAAATATTTACAAAAACTGAACATGCTGCAAGAACATTTCCCAGAATCTTGAGAAATTCTGCTAGTGCGTGAACTGAAACTTGACCTTCATTAGTTTCATGATAAACCTGATTGTGTCTTCATGCTTTTGTTTAAATAATCAGAAATCAACCATTAATATCTGATATTAATGACATTTAGCCATCAATTGATTAAAAATTAATCAATTGAATTGTGTATTTATTGTATTATGGTTACTCTAGCTGCTGTAGCAAATAGACACTCATATTTCATTGGCTTACCAAAATAGAAGTTGATTAGGAATACACATGGGAATGTAGTACCTAGATGGGCATCACTCCCTAATGAAGTCTCTATATCATGGAGGGTAAACACAAATCTAATAAGCAGTGAGAATCTCTGACATATATTCCTAATTTTTGTTGTCTTGCAAGCCTATTAGATATCAGACACTGCACTAGGTGCTGAAGAAAAAAGAATATATTTGACTCTGACTTTACACTCAAAGAGCTAACAGTGTAGTAAGTGAACTACGATTTCAAATGGCTCTAACTGCAGTGTAGAAGTTGATAAATAGCATAAGAGAATTAGTATATTAAAGATAGAACTCCTTCATCCTCTTCCTTCACAATTCTTTCCTAATTTACAACATCTTCTTTGTATACTTCCTGTGAGAGTTTAGAACATTTATGTTGAGCTACAGCAAATTACACCAAGTTATAAAGAAACTTCCTGGAATGAAGTTTTGAAATGCGCTTTTTTGGGGAAACATGCACATTTTCTAAGCAAAGATTTTTCATATCCCATTTCAGTTTAACCAGAGAAAACAGAACCTTTGACAAATAACAGAGCACATATGTAAAATTAAGATCTGTTAAAGATCCAAACTCAGCAGTTCTTCCCCTCCTTGAGTCCTGGTTCTCACGTTAGTCATATGCATTTAGCAGCTTGGGCCTACAGTCCCAGAGGGAGTTTGGTTTTGGAGTGAGTGCCTGCCCTGACCAAATGTGGGGATGCTCCTTTGCTATGGCATAGTTATTCATAGCTTTTAAGTTACTAAAGTCACAAACTGAGTTTCTTGTTATCTTTGCTTTTGCTTCCTGCAGATAGCCTAGCTCCTGACTGATCATTGCAGACCTTGAGCAGATACTGGAGAGAGGCATGCTAGGCAAGTGAACAGCATAGCCAATGAGAGAGGGGAAAGGCAGTGAGATGCTTGTGGCCTCTAAGGCAGTCAATGGGTATGCCGAATTTAAATCTTAGAGAGAAAACACATGGTTCTGATAGGCACTGCCATCTGAGCATTAAATCTGAGGGGAGGCACCAGAAGCAGCTCATCGATAGAGATGGCATCACTGTGCTTTGGAGCGTTCTCTTAGTTATGGCCAGACTTTGCTAATGGGCTAAGAGATGTTGATATGTGCCCTATCATTTGTTCTGGGCATCGGGGAGGGAGTGAGCAATGATAAATAGGAGGAACTAAATAGATTTTATGGATACCAAATGAGTGGACTAAGATTCAGGGAGAACTCTCCAAAGCAAGTAGCAAGCTGAGTTAAATATCCTAGTCCCTTGGAGAAAACTTATAGCAGGCAAGGAGTGCTGGGATCAATAAATAAGGGCCAGGCCCGAAACATAACCTTTTGGATCTAATGAGAGTAAATAACTACTGAATGGTGAGGCTGAGGTATTCTATACTCCTATGCCCCAGTTAGTATTATAGTTCGGGGACTAGAGTAGATCCTGGTGTACGGAGGTAGCCATCTGTGGAAGACAATACAGATATGGGGAAAGAGCATAGGGTGTGTGGTCAGAAAGGTCCAGATTCAAATTCCTAGTCCACCATTTAATAGCCGTGTGCCAATAGGCAAGTCTCTTAACTTCCCTAGGCTTTAGATTCTTTCTCTATACATTGACATTAATGATTCCTACCATGACAAAAAGGTATTTTGATGATTAAATGAGCTAATATGTTTGTACTTGGTTGCTAGTGATGACTAAAAAGACAGTAATACATATTTTTTGATACAGCTACATACCATTCCAAGAGATTTAAATACTCTTTGAAGGGAGACCTTTTTGGTGTCATTTAATTGATTAGAACTGAGGTTCACAAGGTTTAAGTGTAACTTACCAATAGGGAAATGGCAGAGCAACAATTCTAAATCAAGGATGATTGACCCCACATCCCAATTTTCTTAAACTGTATCATATTGACTCTGAAAACACCAGCAACGATGTATGTTTTTAAGGTTGCATGCAGCTTCTACACAACTCCTTAAAAAAAATCTGTAAAGAACAGAAACAGAAACTTTTCAAAAAAAGATAGACTAATGCCAACACAAATATGAAAGATGCTCACCATCTCTAATCATCAGGGAACTGCAAATCAGAACCACAATGAGATATCACCTAACTCCAGTGAGAATGGCCTCTACCAAAAAGTCCCCAAATAACAAATGCTGGCGTGGATATATGGAGAGATTGGAACTCTCTTACACTGCTGGTGGGACTGCAGCTTTGTACAACCCCTGTGGAAAGTAATTTGCAGATACCTCAAAGAGCTGAAAATAGAAATGCCATTTAATTCAGCACTCCCACTATCCAACAGAAAAAGACATTCTATAATAAAGACATCTGCAATTGAATGTTTATAGCAGCACGATTCACAAGTGTAAAGATATGGAAAAAACACAAGTCATCATCAATACATGAGTGGATTAATAAAATGTGATATATGTATACCATGGAATACTACTCAACTACCAAAAACAATGGTGATCTAGCAGCTCTTATATTTTCCTGGATAGAGATTGAGCCCATACTTCAAAATGAGGTATCACAAGGATGGAAAAGCATGCACCACATGTACTCGCCATCAAATTTGTACTAACTGATCAACACTAAGGTGCTCACATGGTAGTAATACTCATTGGTTGCCGGTCAGGTATGGGGGATGGGTTGAGGGTTGGAGGGTTTTGGGGGTAAACCGACAGCTAATGGAAACAGATGGCACATAAGCATATGAAGCATCATTAGCCATTAGGGAAATGAAAATATAAACCAGGATGAGATATCACCCCACACCTATCACAATGGTTAAAATTATATAGCCATAGTGACAACAGTTAGTGACAATAACAAATGCTGGTGAGCAAGAAGAACACCTGGATCATTTATATATTGCTGATTACTGATGGGAATATCAAATGACATAGTTCCCCTCAAAATAATTTGGAACTTTCATAAAAGCTAAAAATGCATCTACCATATGACCCAGCAATTGAACTCTTGGGCATTTATCCCAGAGAAATTAAGATTTACATTCATACAAAAATTTGTACAGGAATTTTTACAGCAGCTTTATTCATGATAGTCAAAAACTGTAAACAACCCCGATGTCCTTCAATAGCAAAAATGTTAAACCCTGGCACATCCATATCATGGAATACTACTCAGCAACAAAAAGGAATGAAGTATTGATATACAAAACAACCTGGATGAATCTCCAGTGAATTTTGCAGAGTAAAAGAAGCAAACCCCAATTGGTTACAATACTGTATGATTTGTGAATATCAGAAATTCTTGTAACAACAAAATTATAAAAATGGAGAACAGATTAGTGGTTGTCGTGTGATAAAAAGGGGATTCACGGCCGGGTGCGGTGACTCATGCCTGTAATCCTAGCACTCTGGGAGCCGAGGCGGGTGGATTGTTTGAGCTCAGGAGTTCGAAACCAGCCTGAGCAAGAGCGAGACCCCGTCTCTACTAAAAATAGAAAGGAATTAATCGGACAACTAAAAATATATAGAAAAAATTAGCTGGGCATGGTGGCACATGCCTGTAGTCCCAGCTACTCGGGAGGCTGAGGCAGAAGGATCGCCTGAGCCCAGGAGTTTGAGGTTGCTGTGAGCTAGGATGATGCCACAGCACTCTAGCCTGGGCAACAGAGTGAGACTCTGTCTCAAAAAAAAAAAGGGGGGGGGATTCACCAGGGGTGTGGCTATAAAGGAACAACATGAAAGATCCTTTTGGTGATGAAAATATTCTCATCAGCTCCAGTATTCTCATTATGACCTTGTACTATAATTTGGAAAATGTTACCATTTTGGGAAACTGGGTACAGGGTACCTGAAATCTCTCTGTATTATTTCTTACAACTGTACGTGAATCTACAATTATCTCAAAATCTAAGGTTTAATTTAAAATAATATATCAAAAATACCAAGTTCTTTTGGGGGATATATGGCCCAAGTCTATCATTTTATATTAGTTTATTCATTTTGTTACCACTTATTAAGCCACACATCCTTTTGCCTATTTTCACCACATTTGTGGTTACTAAAATGTATTTGTTTTTATATTAGTTAATATTTGGGAAATAGTAGCAAGAAGAACTTTGTTTTTCATAGTTGTGAATGCATGTGTGTTTATCCACGGGTAAAGGTTCATATTTTCATTATGAGTGTGTTTATTGATATGGATGTGTATTTTCATATTCATTTATGGTTGTGTTTATCTATGTGGTTGGTAGTGGGTTGAATATTTTGTGTATGTGTGTGAGGGAGCATAGACCCTGATAGGAGTTAAACAAAATTATGATGGTTCCATTCAATCATTCACTAATAAAATCAATGCTATTGTAGTACTTGCTCTATTCCAGACTCTGGTGGTATAGAGATGACCTAGACAGGGTTCTTGACTTAAGGAATTTCCTTTTTGGGGGGTAAGGGGATATTTTAATTATAGCGCAGTGTGCCGAGTGTCAAGATAGAGCACAATTTGCTGTGCTGTGGAAACGAAAAGAAAGTGTATCTAATCAGATGGGGATTCCAATGGTCAGAGAAAGCTTCCTAAAATATATGATGTCTGACTTGAGTCTCTAGGTTTGAATAGTTGTGCATGTTTCAGAGGGGCAGCCAAGAGGGAGGCTGAAAATGGATATCAGCTATGGGATTGTTATACAGTATACATAATTTAGGGAAAGTTCTTCAAGGTTCAGGGGATGTACAAGCATCTCTGGAAGCATACAGGTAATACATCAGCGTGAGGAAAATACTAGGACTTTAAAAAAAATCCTATCCTTCAATTTATTTGTTTCTTTTTGTTCTACAATGCACATTTTATATTAGTCTGATAGTATACAATCTTAATGTTTGTATTAGCACAGTACAAAATAGTTAATACATAAATACAAATACATTAAAGAGCATTTTAATTATTTTAAATAGAAGATGCAATTTGTTTTAGGGAATTGAAAATGAGTTTCATACAGTCTGAGCAAGGATGTGTGTGTGTAAAAAGTAGCAGAAGATAAAACTAAGAGAGTCAGCAATCATCATGCTCTTAATGGCCCTGACTCCATGCTAGAATCTATCTACACAGTAGAAAAATCTCTCCAAAATAATAAATCACAAAAAGATTATATATGTGAATTGTCAATTGACAGTTGAGAAAGGACACTGAAGATAATATCAGTGAGTGTAATCACAAAGGGAAAAATTTGATAGGCTCATTTACATAAATAGTTAAAATGCCTTTACATTTAAACATAATTTTTCATGATAATAAAAAAGTTAATAATTTGGCTGGGGACAATATTATTAACATATAAGGCATGCATAAACAAGATTAATATCCTTACTACATTAATAACTCTTGAAGATTAATTTGAAAAGATAAATCTCCAAAAATATGAACAATTATTATAGATCAATGAAAATAAATTAAAAATTTTAAAAAGCTAAAAACCCAATAGAAAATGGGTAGTAGACATAAATATGCAATTCACAACAAAAGAGATACAAATGGCCTATAATTATGTAGAAAAGGTGTTCATTATTACTCTACATCAAATAAATATAAATTTAAACAACGATGAGAATTTTTCACTTATGAACTTGGTAAAAATGATAATGCTCAGTTATATGATGGTATGAAAGTCAGGGAAAATACATATAGTATAAATAGGAGCACAAATTACTTTACCAGAAAAAATAAAATAAAATCGAAGTGCAGTAAATGGTTTAGAAAGATGACAGATTGAAGGCAGCGTAACACCAGTTAGAAAACTAGTATGCAATTCAAGTAATAGCAGGAGAACAGGTTGTAGACACACTAAGGACATAAGATCTATAGTGTTAAGTGAGGTTTAGGAAGGAGTCAAAGATAACTCCCAAGTCTCCATTTTTGATTGCTAAATTGATGGTGGATTACATAAATCCTCCCTGACTTTAATAGGGAGATTACATATACATACACACACAGACACACACACACACACACACACGCACACACAAGTTATCACACAGTACTTCTTTCTTTTTCCTCTTTGGGACAAAAGGTAATTTCTCCCATCTCTTTCCTTTATACTCAGTGTTAACAGAAAGAAAAGCCTAACTCTATAAAATAATTTGAAAGAGATTTACTCTGAGCCAAATTTGAGGACCATGACCCGGAGCCACGCCCAAGAAGCCTTGAGCAAGTGGACTCGGTGTGGCTAGGTTACAGTTTGGCTTTATACATTTCATGGAGACAGGGGGTTAAGGTAAAGTCATAAATCAACATGTGAGAGGTATACATTGGTTTGGCCCTAAAAGGTGGGCCATCTCAAAGCGGGGGTGGGGGCGGCTTACAGGTTATAGGTTGGTTTAAAAATTCTTTGACTTGTAATTGGCTAAGGACATGAAGCTTTGTCTAGAGGCTTGGAATGTTTTAAGATAAGAAACTGTTAATCAGAGATAAGCCACCGGACATATATTTGTTGTGTAACTTGAGGACCTGCAGGTTTGTCTTGAATATCCTTAGGCCTGTTAATGGGTTAAAAAGGATGTCCCAGCCCTTTCCAGGAGTATATAAGAGGTGCTATGTCACCATTGTTTCTTAAAGCTGAATAGTACTCCATGGTATACATATACCACAGTTTATTAATCCACTCATGTATTGATGGACACTTGGGTTGTTTCCACATCTTTGC
>CAUYSK010084447.1:0-14360 GCA_963575035.1 Avahi laniger
ACAGCAACCTCAAACTCCTGGGCTCAAGCGATCCTCCTGCCTCAGCCTCCCGAGTAGCTGGGACTACAGGCATGCGCCACCATGCCCGGCTAGTTTTTTCTATATATTTTTAGTTGCCCAATTAATTTCTTTCTATTTTTGGTAGAGATGGGGTCTCGCTCTTGCTCAGGCTGGTTTCAAACTCCTGAGCTCAAACAATCCACCCGCCTCGGCCTCCCAGAGAGCTAGGATTACAGGCGTGAGCCACCGCGCCCGGCCACTAAGCTACTTTTATTGAAGAAAGAAAATCAAATCTGGGAAGAGGAGAAAGAGAAAGAACCATTTTTTAGGACCCAGACTTGGAGATCTGTGCCAACCAAATATTTACTATAACGGAAAACTAATTATTTGAAAGAGAAAGTAATAATCATGGTTTAAATTGTCATCAACTAAGTGTAGACTGGAATTTTCTTGTGTCCATTGTCAACCTGTGTCAAAGAGTGAGAAACTAGACTCGTTGTAAGTGAATGTGATCTCCTGGGCAGCACTTAAAACATATATGAAATACTTTCCACCCAAATCCTTACATAATTTATTTATATACATGAGCATATGTTTTTCTTTACATATGTTTATGTCTGTATGTATATAAATCTTCAAATGAATAAATGCATAAATATATGTGGCATTCTAGCTTACAGAATTAGAAATATAATTCAGTTTACTCCCCCAGAATAAGATTGAAGATAATGAGAACTGAATTAAAGCTTACTTTCTTTCACAGAATTCCTCAGAGAGAGAAGACTGTAATAATGGCGAACCCCCTAGGAAGATAATACCAGAGAAGAATTCACTTAGACAGGTATGAAATTCAGTCTTACTTAAAAAGCTACCAACAACAAAACAAAAGACAGGAAACCCTTGTTTTGCCATTCTTTAATCACTGGAGCTTTAATTAAGACCACTTTAAAGTTAGTTAGGCCATAGCCATCAGTTTCAATCAGGTGACATTGTTTTCCCAATTATTTCAAAAACATCTAGGTGTGTAAGTATAGGACAGCCAGTTGGTTACATATAGTGAATACAAAATGAAAGAGTTCTTGTTCAAGAAAAATAAATTTAGGCTGGTCCAAGTGCAGTGGTGTTTACAATTAATTAATCACAACGAGTTATAGATTGCTTTGTTCCTTCTCCGCTCCCACTGCTTCACTTGACTAGCCTAAAAAAAAAAATAGTGACAGTAATAACTTTAAATGCTTCTTAAGTGCACATGGTAGAATAGTTGATTTTAAACCTTATTTTCCTATTAAGATTCTTCATACGTCTTTAAAAAATATTAACAATCAAAACATATCTGCCTAATAATGAAGTTAGCTCCTTTTAGTCTGAACAATATTTTGTTTGCATTTTATAGAAATAAATGCCATTATTGATGATAACTTAAAAATATTTTTTGCTTACTACTGTACCCCAAACTCCACAAGGTAACACAGTTTACTTGTGAAAGTTCAATGTCATGGTGCTGTCTTTTTAAAACTTAAAATGTCCAAAAACACTGTCTGAAAATCTGTTCTTCTCACTGCCTGTAGAAACTTCTAACATCTTCCTTACTCAATGGCAACAAAAAGAAATTCTTACAGTGTTGCCAGAGAAAAAGTATGCCACCTATTTATTTTTGGTATAAAATTGGATAAGATGAGCACCAACAGCAGTAAAAATAATTTACTTGTATTTATGGCATTGTTCTTAATTTACTTGAATTTATGACAGTGTTCTAGGAATAGGAGGAGAGATCTAATATTTGTTGAACACCCGCCATGAACATACTTATTTAATCCTCACAGTAACCCTGTAAAGTTGCCAGATAGGATGTAATTTCCAATTTATAGATGAAGAAAATGGAGGTGTAGAGAGGTTAGATGACTTGTCTGGCCAATCAGTGATCTGAAACTTGGATTTCAGTGCTTTTCCTTATGCCTTCTGACTCTAGTTTGCATACAGTGTTAATTTAGAGGGAAAATGCTTGAAATGTGACATTTTCATTTTTTATTTACTATATGATAAACATATTTTGGATGCGTACTTTTCCCTTTTTTATAAAAATAATTGTTTAGCAAATAGAATTGAGTCATTCCAGGAAGCTTTGTTTAAAAGAAAAAAAAAAGAAATGACCAGTAATTGATGCTTAGACAGTTACAGTTTTAATTGGAAATTCACACCTTATCTGTAAATCGAAATCAATAAAACAGTATTAAATAAGGTAAATTTAGAAGTTGAAACACTCTGCCCATTATACTGAAACAACTGTCAGAAAACAATGACACGACAAAAAGTTTTGGCAACTTTATTTAAGCTAACAAACGAATTTTCACTCTGCAAAGTTATAAATTAATTTTAATAGGCTGATCCAGATGGTCCATTTGGAAAATGGATAGGCTGATCTGTTGAAAATTAAACTAAATTTATCTCTCTCATACTTCAAACTGAAGCAAGAGAGAGAATTGTGCCTATTAAGTCCAGCACATACAGATGGACCAGCAGGTCACACATGGGACTAATCTGATTCATTTTAAAAATAAATGCATACATTATTGAATCATTTTCGACTTGCAGGATCTGTTATGTGCAGTATTTGAAAGAGATTTAATGTTTTTTTCATTGCTATTTTAGCAGGTTCTCTTTGCCCCCTCCACTTTAACAACCTTTTTTCCTCCTAGTGCTCCAAATGATTTTTCTAATATCTGTCATTCAGTGTTGAGATCCAAGCTCTGGAGATTAATTAGGTCATGAGGCTTTCCCCCCTCCCTTCTTTGTAAAGGGTTTTATCTCCATTCTCTTTGTGAAGAGCATGAACTCAGTGTTCTTGGAAAGAGAAATGGCCTTTAGAAACAGGGAAGTAGGAGATCCTCCTGGGGCCCTCAGAGTCTTTTAGCTTCTGGGTGTTTTAACAGCCCCATGAATGCAGATTTGTAAATTTATTGCAGTGCCATCTGGTTTTTGGCTCGAACCAGATTACTGTTGGCTTGTGTCTCTCTATTGTGGTGGTCACTCCCTAGGAGCTTGCCCTCTCAATCTTAGGGAAGAGTGATGAATAGGAGGGGTCAATAGAATCGGGTCACAGGGCAGCTGTCCAGGACTGCCCTGAACTTGATTACCTCACTGCTGATTTTTTTTAAAAGTAGGACATAATATATAAGCTGTTTAGATGCCCTCTTTTATCTATTGCATATGACAATAATGAAGTGCCATTTATGTTTTGTTTTTTTTTTCCCCTGTAGTCAAGTTCTATAGCAAAAAGATGTCAAGGCCACCTTATACCTAGTGTTGACATAAGCAGGATTTGCATCATACGCGCTGGTCTCTCAACTTTAGATTCTTTTGCAGATATTTCTAATGGGATTTCAGGAACTCTTTTACCATTGATTATAAAAAGCTCAGTTATGATCTTTCAATTTAGTGTTGATTTAAACTAATTTTACAGTTCATGTATATTATTCTAGAGTTTTGCCATTGTTGGTAGGACATGACTACTACATGTTAATTTGGAGAGCAATTTAAGTATTATGAGAGAAGCTAAAGAAAGGGTTATTACTACAATTCTTACAGACATTGAAAGAATAGTAAGGGAATATTATAAACAACTTTATGCCAAAAATCTGACAACTTAGATGATACGGATAGACAAATTCTTTAAAAAATACAACTTACCAAACTAACACAAGGTGAAACAATTTAAATGGCTCTATGTCTATTAAAGAAATTTAATTAATTATCAGAAGGGCCAAATGGTTTCACTGGTGAATTCAACAAAAATTTAAGGAAGAAATGATACCAATTTTATACAAACCCTTTCAGAAAATAGAGAAGGAAAGAACCCTTCTTGACCTGTATTGTAAAACCACCACTGCAATAATTCCAAAACTTGATGAAGACATTACCAGTAAAAGAACTATTGAAGGAAAAAGTCGAGAGACACTACTCTCTGTGTCACCAAGTCATTTTGTATTCTTGCTTTTCCGTTTCATCTCCAACATCTGAAGGTGAGAGAGTTGGAGAGGGGAAGGTAAAGCAGCGTATCCTTGTAAAGAAAGTTTATTTTCTTAGTTTCAGCACAATCTTTTCATCTCTTGGCATTAAGCATGACATTTTATTTAAAGGATGTACAAAGTAGCTACAATTTTCTTTTTTACTTTTACTTCTAAAATGTGAAGCCAAGGAAACCATAACCATTGTTTTCATCGCTTTTATTCATATCTACAATCAAGGGCAAAGGCATGGGAGGATACATGAAAGTACTTGTTACTTTTTGAAAGTGTAGCGTTACAACATGCAACTCTTCTTTGCTTCACTTTGGTGCTAATAGGATCTGTCAGCCCTGCCTTTCTCCGTAATTGAGTAAATTGTGACCGCTGTCTAATCCTTCTCCCATCCCCCTTCCCTTTGTGTATGTGTCCACTTACCATCCTGAGAACGTGGGCAATGATAAATAAAGCATTGAGTAGGGCTCTCTCAACTCTTTGAAAGCAGCATGATGCCAGCCCTCTAGTTATATTTCTTTAAGTATTTACGTTTTTCTGTATTCTCTCTCTTGTGTAGCTGGAACCCTGGGGATGCAAAGCCATGAGAGAGGCCAAGAAGCTAACAAAGTAGCTGTCTCCCTTGTTAGGTTGTTCCTTTATTCTTTAAAAACAAGATAAAAACCATCTGGCTCAGGGCATTACATTTTCCTCCCCCATGCACCTCTATAGATGGAGACTTCACCTGCAGTGAGGGTTTACATTGATTAGGGAGGGAGCAGTAATTCAAGCTTCCATCCTCTTCAAGGATACTTTGCAGTCTTTAAAGGTGCTGACCCACTGAGTTAAACTGTCAAGGAAGGATAAAAAAGTATCTTCAGCCCAGGAGGTAACAGCTGCCAGGTTTTCAACACCTTGCACGCTGCTGGAAAAATGTCACAATTGTCAGCTGAAAGAAAAATGACTCTGTTGTCATCTTCTGTTAATGACTGGGCCTTATAAAGGGAACTACATAAGCCTTTTAGAAGGAATAAGTAGCTGTTTTCCTTGCCTACAATGCCCTCCTCCCCTCAAAAATTCCTACGTTGTTCTAAACATTGCCTTGGAGTAGACCTACAAAAAAGCAACAGTGAAGGACTCAAAGTTAAAACAGCCGGTATAAGCATAGAAGTCTGATGGGCATAGCTCCTTTATACAGTTGAATGAGTAGGAGGAGAAAGCACATCACTGACACAGAAAATGACATTATAGTGTGTGTTAAAACAACAACAACAACAAAAAAGTCATTCTTAAGCCAGTGAACTGAGAGAAAACATACTGTATTTCCATTCTTTGGAGGACAATTTGTTTTCAAGCAGCATCCAGATGGGTAAATACCAAGACATTTCTTTTTTCAGGAGAGCCACTTCTTTTCTTCCTTTAAAAAAAAAAGCTCACAGAATTTACTTCCTTTCATAGCTCTGTAATGTTCGTATATGATGGCATTCCCTTCTTTCTGATTTGATTGATGAGGGGAGAACGTTTAATGAAGTCCCTGGTATCAGGCAGGCAGGATTTTTTCCCTATTTGTTTTAAGTTAGTCATTTTAATTGTATTGAGTAATTAGAAGGTACACACAGCCAAGGGAGCTTTGTTCTGATAATTGCTCAAGAAAACCCATTCCCTATCTGCCATTGCTTTGTGTTAAGACACTTCTCCCTCTAGCGGCAATAGTAAGCACTTTGGCTTGGCAGTAGGCAAGGTGTAATTGCAATGTGACAAACTATGCTTAAGGGACTATCTTGTAAATACTTTCGTTGGTAGTTTGGCATTATTTCATTATATATGTGTGTTTTTTTTTTACCCTATGAAACTTCCTACCTCTCTTTTTTCCCCCCTGAAGTGCTCTGGGCTTTGCATGGAAAAAAATTGCCTGAGATGTTTATTTAAAAAAAAAAAAATCACAGTGCATTCTGGGTAATGTTTTGCAGCTTGACTTAATTTTAGTCATCTGTTTTAATTACCTGTTTATAAAAATGTTTTTGCATTTGTAGACATTATTTAATACTTTGGAAGAAGTACCTCATTTGAAATAAATAAACAAATTGTACTTATTTTAAATAGTCAATGTAAAAGACCTTAAAAGTAATTAATGTAGGTCTCTTAAGTAAGACAAAAGTGATCTTTCCAAATCTGACGAAGTGATTTGTTTATATAACTTCTCACTTCTGCTGAATCCTTTAGAGTCTAATAACATTTTTTTAAAAAAAACGCGGTTTGGCAATTTGTGCCTAGCTACAAAAACCCTTCTTCCAAAAGAAGAAATTTAATAACCAGCTTTCTTAAAATTACTTTGAGGAAGGAAGACTGTATAGGGGGTTGGTGCTTTGTTTTGTTTTTATTTCAGTGTAATCATTCTTTGATAAATTGTATAATCACTGACTTAGTAGAAAAAATATTATTGAACTCCTGGGTTGCAATGACCATAAAAAGTATATTTTCATATGGAGAGTTGAGATACTGTGAATAAATTATAAAGGAAACAGTTTTTATGCTGGTCAAAATCCATATGGGCCCAATTCATTTTGTGTTCAGTGCTTAATCTGGATGTACCATTAAAAAAAAAGGAAAGAGAGGAAAAGCCTATTGTGCCTAGCTGCATGAATCTTAAAAAAAATCTGCCCAAAGAACAACACGGAATGAAATTGGATACAGCTTTGCAGCTATTGAACGAGGTTCAGTAGCATCTGTGTGGCATTTTTAAAGCCCAGTTCCAGCTTCCGTAGAGTTGCTTTTTAGTTTGCTTTTTCTATACCATATTCTTGCTTGGGACATGATTTGATGTTACCACATATCGGAAGATCCCTATCCCCCTAACCCCCACCCCCAATCACTAGCCATTTTCATTATACTATATCTTGTTCTGCTATAGGGCTGCTGAACAGATTTCTTAAGCAGCTTTTTGCAAGGTTAAAAGAATGCAGCCTGGTAACAAGTTTGTGTCATTTTAAATATATACCTTCTAGTAAATAAGGGGAACCCTGGCAATCAATCCCTTTTAGTGTGTTATATGTTTCACCTGACAACTAAACCTTCTATTGATTAGCCATTACTTTGTTAGATAATCCTATGTCATTGAATCCATTGTAAAAAATTAAACTCTTTAAAATGTTTTACCCTAGCAGCAGTGTGAAAATTGAAAACTTGTTCAGAATTACAGCCTGCTTTCAGAAAGAAGGTAGTTTTCAGCAAGGCATCTCACTGGTTTATGCTTATGTGCTTTATATGCAATATAAAAACGTATTAAAGTACTCCAACGCAAAACTCTCTGCCTGTAGTTCAGCAATGACGCTACCTTTTCAAATGTTGCATGGGGACAGAACCTGTCTTGCTTGTGGCTGTTATATACACTATTTTGTTTTCATGCTGGAAGGAATCTTATAATAGGAAAACATTGAATGTTTTAGCCTGTTTATTCCACAGTGGTCAAACAACTGTGACAAGTTTTAGTTTATCAATCTATGTTACTTACTTGGGAGATAAACAAGGTCATATACCCATTTTACAGATGGAATGTCTAGAAAATAAAAGCCTTTGGGTAGCCCTATTCTAGAAACTCCCTTAGGCCCGGCACAGGTTTTCTGAATCTATCTAATGTTCCCCTAAATATGTTATATTTATTCGTGGAGGGGAAAGAGAAAAATTTTGAAGGAAAATAAGTTTCCCTACTTTTCATAACTTAATTTTTTTAGAAAAATAGCATTGTATTTTTGTTAATTGATTGGACAAACCTCTATAATACTTTTCCCCCTAAAATGTTAACTGCATATGCTTTTTATTTTATATTGGACATTTTCATACAATGAATTATCCAGGTATTAATTGTGTAAGTCAATGAATTTTTGATAAATCTATTCCCCCCACCTGTTTAACCACCACCAAATCAAGCTGTAGAACATTTTTATTATGCAAGAAAGTTCTCTTGGTCCCTTTCCTACTCAATTTCCCTATCTCCAATGAATCAAACATTGATCAGCTTACTGTTACTGTAGATTAGTTTTGCTTTTTCTAGAATTTCATGGAATGAAATGATTCATATTTGGGGTCTGACTTTCACTCAGCATAATGTTTATGAGATTTGCCTATGTTACTATGTATATCAGTACTTTATTCTCTTATATTGTTTTATTCCACTAGATAACTATACTCCAGTTTGTTTTCTGTTCTCTTTTTGGTGGCTATCTTATCTGTTACCATCTTTATAAATGAAATTACTATGAGTGTTCTTATATAAAGGGTTTGGTGAGCATTAGCTCATTAAATATTCAGGTATTTTCTTTTGTAAAGTATCTGTCTTAAGTTTTTAGCCATTCAAAAAAATTGCTTTGTCTTTATTATTATCATTATTATTATTATTATTTTTTAATTTAGAAACAGGCTCTAGCTCTATTGCCCAGGCTGGAGTGCAGTCCTGTGATCATAGCTCACTGCAGCCCTGAACTCCTGGGCTCAAGTGATTCTCCTGTCTCAGCCTTCCAAAGTGCTTGGATTATAGGTATGACCCAATGCACCCAGCCAGTTATGGTACTTAAGTCTATGGTCCACCTCAAATTAATTCTTATGTATGCTCTTAAGTAGAGTTTGGGGTTCATTATTTTAACCATAAATTTATTCAGTTGTTTTGACACCATTGTTTAAAAGACTTTCCTTCCCCCCATTGAATGACATTGGTTCATTTGTCAAAAACCAGTTGACGATATACAGTAGTCTATCTGAACCTCCTGTATAAAAAAATATTGCTGCTGGATGCAGAGCAGTGGGTGTTGGTGGCTTGGGTGCTGACCCACCACTATTTCATGTCCTGGTAACCAAGGAGGACCAGACAAATGGTAGTTGTCTATCCTTGTACCAAATACACATACTGTCTTGGTGATTGTAGTTTCATATAATGTCTTGAAATCAGGTAGTATGAGTCCTCCAGATTTGTTTTTCTTTTGATTTTTGTTTTAGCTATTCCAGAGTCTTTGCATTTCTACATACTTAATGAATTTAGAATCAACCTAGCAATTTCTATTAAAAAGTCTGTGAGGTTTTGACCTGGATTTTTTTGAAACTGTATATCCATTTGAGTAGAATTAGCATCTTAATACTGAGTCTTCCAGTCATTAAACATGGTATATATGTCTCCATTTATTTATGTCTTTTTAATTTTCTCTAAGCAATGTGTTTTAGTTATTAGTATATATTACTTGCACATATTAAGTTTATTCCCCAGTAGTCAATGTTTTTAAATGCTGTTGTAAATTTTTTTTCATTCTCATTATTTATTGCTAGAATAGAGAAATCCAATTGATTTTTGACTGTTGACTTTGTTTTCTATCATTTATAGATAAAGATAATTTTATTTCTTCTTTTCCAACTTATTTGGCTTTTTGTTTCTTTTTCTTGTTTTATTTTAATGGCCATGACCTCCAATACAATGTTCAATTGATGCGGTAAGAGTATATATACCTTGTTCCCAAGTATATTCACCTTGTTCCCAATTTTAGAGGGATAGTATTAAGTCTTACATGGTTAAGTATGATAGTCAAAAGTTTTTTAGATGCCCTTTATGAAGTTTTCTTTTATTCATAGCCTGCTGCAGCTTTCTTAAAAAAAAAAATAAGTGATTAATTTAGGGAGATGCTCTTTTTTAGCTGAGATTTATCATATAGGTTTTTATCTGCTTTATTCTGTTAATATGGTAAATTCCATTAATTGATTTTATTAAGAACTTTTGTGTGTGTGTTAATGAGGAATATTGGTTTATAATTTTCTTTTTAATGACTTTTCCAGGTTTGATATCAGGGTTATGCTGGCCTCATAAAATGAGTTGGGTAGTCTTTCCCTCCTCCATTTTCTAAAAGCATTTGTGTGTGGTCCTGGTATTGTTTCTAACTTAAAATGTCATAGAATTCACCCACCAGTGAAGCCATTTGGACTTGAACTTTTCTTTGTGGAAAATTTTTTTAACTTTCATTTAAATTTATATGAGAAGATTTTTTTTATAGCAATTTTAATTTCTTTAATAGGTACACAGCTATTTGGATTTTCCGTTTCACATTGTGCCAGTTTTGGTAATTTGTGTCTTTCAAGAAATGTTTCCTATTTATTCAACAGGTTGTAATCTGTTAATATCTCTTATTACTCAAATTGTTTCATATTGAACTAATGAAAGCCTTTTTAGGCTGGCTTCTGTGCCCCATTGACATATCTCCATCCCTCCATCCTCTTGAGGATTTACAAGTTCATCTTATATTTTCCCTGGTCAGTCCTCGAATCAGCCATATTTCCAGGAATCTGTGGCTCTCTTTAGAGCGGAATGATATTTAGCAGCCAAGATTTAAATACTGACTTTTCTTTTATATATATATATATATATATATACACACACACATATATATATGTATATATATGTGTATATATATGTGTGTATATATATCTTTTATATATATATGTGTATATATATATACTATTTGTTGGGTTGTTTTTTTTTAACCACAAGTTCACACTGATACCTCCAATTCCAATTCAACACTACAGGGTTTGTTCTAAATTTCTCCCTTTCTGTATTCGTAATTTCCTTTTCTAACATAAGAAACCTAGCTTGAGATTTTTTTTTTCCTTTCAGCACTTTAAACGGGTTGAACATGTTCCCTTGTCTTCTAGCCTTAATCGTTTATGGTAAAAAGCCTGCCATTATTTATATTGTTGCTCCCAGGTATATATCATGCCTTTTTTCTTTGGCTGCTTTCAAGGTTTTGTGTTTGTCACTGATTTTCAACAGTTTTGACTTTGATTGGGCTAGGTGTTGTTTTCTTTGTATTTAATCTACCTGGGATTTGCTGATCCTACCTCAGAAATCCAATGGTTTTCACTAAATTTGGGAAATATTTGGTTACTATTTTTATAACTTCTTGGGTGCTTCATTGTCTTCTCTCCTCAGACTCCAACTACACGTATGCTAGATAACCCAAAATTCTATCACAGATGACTGAGACCCTGCTTTGTTTTTTCTTTTTCTTTTTTCTCTCTGTTCTTCAGTTTACATGATTTCAGTGATCTGTCTTCAAATTGATTGACCTTTTCTTCTGCCGCCTTCAATCTACTTTTAAGCCCATCCAGTGAATTTTTAATTTCAGATAATGTATTTTTCAATTCTAGAATCTCTATTTGATTCATTTTAGGTTTTCATTTTTCAGGTGAAATTTTTCATGTGTTTATTCATTGTGATCGTATCTTTTATTTAAGTCATTGGGCACATTGTAGCTTCTTTAGAGCTATAATATATGCTACAATTAGATCTTCTCAGGGTTGGTTTTTGATTCCTTTTTCTCTTAACTGTGGATCCCATTTATCTGCTTTTTCTCACATCTACTAATTTTTGATTGTATAATGGACATTATAAAGGATACATTGCAGAAACTCTGAATTCTTTTTCTTCGTCTGATTAAATTACTGAGTGATCGCTGTTGCCTTGTGTAAGATTGGTTTTACATTTGTTAAGGTCAGGTGTGTTTTGATTTTGCCCTTAGTCCTAAGGCAGATCCCTTATTCCTAAAACATACTCTTTAATCTCAACTTAAGGTCTTCTTGAGTTTTCAGTGGAAAGCCTGAGATGCTTTTTAAGCCTAACTTGGTAGGAATCAAATTCTAAACTGTCTCCCCTTTTGAGCAGCAGCTGGAATCTCTGCTGAGGTCTTTCACCCTTCCAGCTGTTGCTTTCCATTGGAATCCTTGGAGTCTCCCCTTCATGTATATAGTCTGGGGGGTTAGCCATGGATTTGAGAAAAACTTATATGCATTTTTTAGGCTTCCTCCTTCCCCTGTGATTCTAATTTCTGGGATTTCTCTTCTCAGTTCCTTGATACATTAAGCCAAAAGACTGTGGCTTTCTAATTGAATTCTGGTCACCCTGTACCAAGTGGACTGGCAAGTGCCTTCAGGGGAAAAAGCACATAAACACATATCTCACCCAGTATGGTTCTCTTCTTTCAAAATCAGTCTGCACCCGCCACCGCCCCTCGCCAATTTCTGCCTACTTTAAGTCAGTCTTTATGTAAGACCACTTAATGATCAGCATTAATTTTCACTTATGCCGTTACATAGTTTTTAAGTGTTTTTCTATAGTTTATAACTATTATCTGCCAGAAAATTAATCTGATACAAACATATCTACATATCTACCATTATTAGAACTAGAATTCTTTGATTAAAGTTTTATTTTATTTAGTAAATACTGATTACTTCATAAATATCTTTTAAAAACAGCAAATTTCATTTTTTTGGAAAGGTTGTATTATATGTGCATGAATAGTAAATGTTTGTCGAATTAGTCATTGCAAAAGAAATGCTGAACCCTGAGCCCAGAATTTATATGTATCAATAGTTTATATGCTAATTTCAAATGCTCCAATTTATTTATTTTTAATATATGTTTTGAGGGCCAGGTGCCATGGCTCAAGCCTGTAATCCCAGCTACTCAGTAGGCTGAAGCAGGAGGATTGCTGGAGCCCAGGAGTTCAAGGCTACAGTAAGCTATGATCATGTCACCGCATTCCAGCCTGGGTAACAGAGTGAGACCCCATCTTTTTTTTGGGAAAAAAAAAATCTATTTGTGTGTTTATTTTGAGAAATAAAGCAGAATTTGAAAACTGTGTATGGCAGTATTTCAATATTTTAAAAAATTGTTTCCAAAAAATTCTCTTTACAGACTTACAACAGCTGTGCCAGACTCTGCTTAAACCAAGAAACAGTATGTCTAGCAAGCACTGCTATGAAGACTGAAAATTGTGTGGCCAAAGTAAGTAATATTACTAATCAATATATATCACGTCATAACAGTGCTATCTCTGTAGGCATCTTTACTCGGTATTAAAGACTTACAGGATTATAGATTAAAAAAATAATATAGGCTGAGCATGGTGGTTCATGCCTGTAATCCCAGCACTTTAGGAGGCCAAGGTAGGAGGATTGCTTGAGCACAGGTCAGGAGTTATCTGGTGAGGGCTTCCTCTCTGCTTCGTAGATCGTGCCTTCTTGCTGCATGCCCACATGATGGAAAGGACTAGCTAGCTCTCTGGGGCCTCATTTTTAAGGACACTAATCCCATTCATGAGGGCTCTGCTTAAATAAAATTTAAAAAATTTTATTTCTTAGAACATGCAGTAGTCTCTGGGCCTACTTTGTCACCTGAAAATATATCATACAAAATATAACCACTTCAATGATCCATGTAAGAAATGTCTGAATTTATTTAAAATTGTGGTTTAAAAAGGTAGAGTTCATCAGTTAAGTGTCTCTTACATACGGATGTCTTAATAATTTCCTACAAAATGTCAGTATAATAAATTATATTTTTTCTCATTTTTCTCACAGCTAGCAAGTGCTAATTAACCCTATTTCATATCCAGCATTTGTATATAGAAACAGAGGTATGATTACTTGGGTCTTTAAAAATAATCTCATAAAAATAAAAAATAAAACTACTCTTCCTCCTTTTTGGCCATGCTGCTCTCAGTTTCATCACAAGTGGGTATCTTCTGGCTAAACAAGGTAAAATCTTAGCATGAGCACCAATCCAAGGACAGGGTGACGATTTTAATGAGTTTCATTGAGAGCTGGCCAAGTGAGCATCTCTTCCTTTTGTTTTCTCTATACTTTGTAAGCCAGGATCTCTAAAGCTGCATAGTTAGATTGGTGTGTGTCTTTATGATGTGGGGTTTGTTTGTTTTTTTTTTTCCTCCCGCCTTCTACTTTAGTAGTGCACGCTTAGAAATCTTCTGGCATCTGGCATAATGATACAATTTCTTTCATGTTCTTGGGTAAGGAAATAAGTTTGCTCATTGCTGCCCATCAGTGTGTTTCATTTGCTCCCAGATGGTGACCCTCTCATTTCATTCTTGCTTATTTTAACATTATTCTGACAGCTATATCCTTTCTTTGTCCCCTTAAATACTCTAATTTAATAATAATTTCTATTATTTCCTGTTGGAACCTAACTAACTTCCTGGTTCCTTTTATTGGCCCATGTTCTGTCTTCTGATTCATTGCTTCAGATTTGAACCAAATAATCAGTTGATCCATAGCAAATAAAAACATGTAGTTGAAAAAATTTCTTTATGGCCGGGCGCGGTGGCTCACACCTATAATCCTAGCACTCTAGGAGGCCAAGGCAGGAGGATCGCTCAAGGTCAGGAGTTGGACACCAGCCTGAGCAAGAGCGAGACCCCGTCTCTACTAAAAAATAGAAAGAAATTAGCTGGCCAACTTTAAAAAAAAAATATATATATATATATATATATAAATAAATTAACCGGGCATGGTGGCGCATGCCTGTAGTCCCAG
>CAUYSK010084448.1:0-24842 GCA_963575035.1 Avahi laniger
GTAACTTAGGACAGTCTTTTTTTTTGAATGACCTACCTCCTTGCTGTAGGCATACTGGTCCTTTATTAAGGGATTTTTATGTATTTTTTTTCTTTTTCGTTCTTAATTTTTGGTAGAGACAGAGTCTCGCTCTTTTTCAGGGTGGTTTGGAACTCCTGAGCTCAAGTAATCCTCCCGCCTCTGCCTCCCAGAGTGCTAGGATTACAGGTGTGAGCCACTGCACCTGGTTTGGGTTTTATAATGAGAGTCCCTGCTGTTGATGAACCAACAAGGGAGGTTCAGTGTTGTCTGCTGCACAGATGAGCAGCTCTTTGGGGACAGCCAGGGGGACAAGTAGAGCTGTTTGTACGGCACAGGCATGTTCTGGGGGAACTGTAATTTGAACCTATTAATTCTAAAAGGTTACTCGAGCCTGTAATTTAGAGAGATCTCTACCCAGCAATGGGAGAGCGCACTCAGGCATGTACAGAAAGTTTTGTGTGAGGAAAGAATTTTCAATAGCATAATCTAGTGGCTGAAGAAAATGTTTTTGGAAGGGTTTTTTAGATACCCCGGTTACCAGCACTGAATCTGAGTAAGCTTAGTCAATTTAAGCTTTAAAATTGGTGGTAGCAGTATCAATCAGGTTTTTTCTTTTTCCACTTTTATGGTTATCCTGGGCTCCTGGTGGAAGATGTTCATTACTGGCTGTAATTCTCACAGAGTTTTGGGGGCCCTAGGGACTCGTCATTTTATATTTTCTATATTTAGCCCCAACACCTGTGCATTAGGTCCCCATCACTCTTTTGTCTTAATTTAGGACAGTCTTTTTTTTTGAATGACCTACCTCCTTGCTGTAGGCATGTTGGTCCTTAATTAAGGGATTTTTATGTATTTTTTTCTTTTTCGTTCTTAATTTTTGGTAGAGACAGGGTCTCGCTCTTGCTCAGGCTGGTTTGGAACTCCTGAGCTCAAGTAATCCTCCCGCCTCTGCCTTCCAGAGTGCTAGGATTACAGGTGTGAGCCACTGCACCTGGCCTATTAAGAGATTTTTTAAAATATCTTTTTTTTCTGTGGGACAGTGGTCCCTGTTGAGGAGACCTCCCTAGAGTTTTTTGTTAGAACTGTTAAATCTTTTTCCTGTTGTTTTAAAGTTTTTCTTGTTTTATTTTATCTATCCTTTTTCCTTTTGTTTTTTTTAAGTCTATTTACAGTTTATAAAGAATTCATAAACCACTTTATGGCCAGGCACGGTGGCTCACGCCTGTAATCCTAGCTCTCTGGAAGGCAGAAGTGGGTGGATTGTTTGAGCTCAGGAGTTCGAGACCAGCCGGAGCAAGAGTGAGACCCCGTCTCTACTAAAAACAGAAAGAAATTAACTGGACAACTAAAAATATATAGAAAAAATTAGCCGGGCATGGTGGCACATGCCTGTAGTCCCAGCTACTCAGGAGGCTGAGGCAGGAGGATCGCTTGAGCCCAGGAGTGTGAGGTGCTGTGAGCTAGGCTGACGCCACAGCACTCACTCTAGCCCGGGCAAAAGAGTGAGACTCTGTCTCAAAAAAAAAAAAAAAAAATTCAAAGTGTGATAGAAAATATTGTACTTAGGAATAGTTCATTTAATCAAGCAATATGGTTTAATATTTATAAGCAAAATATAAATATATGAAATTAAGCTATTATACTAATAAATGAAATAGAGGACATGATATAATCATCACGATGATATTAAAAGAACATTTGATATAATTCAGTACTCAGTCTTTCAGAACTCTTTATCTAACTCAGGAAAGGCAGCTCCTTCGACATGAGAAACAGCAACAACTAACTTTTGTCAATGGTCCCTATGTGCCAGATACCACGCCAAGTGCTTCCCAGGTGGTGCCACGTGTGATTCTCATAGTACTTCTCCTCGAGGTAGATATTTTCTCTTCCGAATAGTCTCCACTCTAATATTTTTAAAACACTGGCCAATAAAATAAGATATGAAATCTGAATGAGTCATAAGTATTTGAAAAGTAGACCACAAAATGGTCATAATTTGTAGATGATATGATGGTCTATGAAGAAAATCCAAGAGAAACAACCAAAAAAAATTTGAAATAATGAGAAGTAAAGTGATAGAATAAAAGAGGAATTTATAAAATCTATAACTTCCCTATAGGTTATCAGTTACTGTGAACTGGTAACTATAGGAGGAAAGCTATCATTTACAACAGTAACAAAAATATGAAATAATCAGAAGAAATCATGACAAGAAACATGCAGGATCTATATGAAGAAAATTACAAAATTTAAAATAGTAGAGACAGCTATATTTATCATTAAGAAGACTGAGTATTACTAAAATGTCAATTTTCACAAGTTACATTATGGATTTCATGCACTTGCAATCCAAGTCCCAGTAGTGGTTTGTTCCAACTTGACAACATTATTATCTAGTTCGCCTGGAAGAACACATGGAAAGGATGGACATGAGAACCCTAAAGTCAATAACACGGCGGTGATGTATTTGGTAAGACTTGGTAGGACAAGCAGACATGCAGCGAGCAGGGCACACAGGCAAGAAGGACATTGAAGACTTACTGCAGGCTAAAAGTCTCAGGGAAAAGGAGTAAGTTACTCAGTAAAAGGCTTCGGGAAAGATGATCACTTGAGAAGAATACACATAAATCTTTATCTTTCACCATTCATTAAATTAATTCCGAAGAGAGTAAAGGGTTCAATGTAAAACAAACAAACAAAAACAAAAACCCATTACTGCTCCATTTGTGTTCACCCAGTACCGTGCTAAGCACGCGACACACACTTTCCATTCGATCCATCCAGCAGCACCACCGCATAGGTTTTCTCAGCCCTGGTTTTCAGATGAGGAAACCATGGCCCAGTGGAATCAGATAAACTGTTAGGGGTTGAACAGGCCAGGTTGACCCTTAGTCCACGTCTATTGGCTGCAAAGGCCTGTCCTAACCCTCCTGGCTCCCACGGAAAGAAACAGAAGTGAATTTCTGTGTGCAGAGGTGGAAAAGCAAAGGGAGAAATCACAAAAGGAAAAAATTGATTGAGTTTACTCTACAAAAATGTATAATCTCTGAATGTCAAAAAACTATAAAGTTTAAAGGAAAACCATAGTGAAAATATTTGGAACAAGTATGACATAAACAACTCACACAAGTAGATAACAGAAAAACCACAGCTTCAATAGAAAAATGGCAAAGAGAATTGGACAGACCATTCACCAAAAAGGAATTATGAAGGTCGATAATCCCACCAAATGAGCTCAACATGATTGCAATCAAATGCAAATCAAAATGAACTTTAACACCTTTAATGTTTTTTAAAATGAAAGGATTCAGAGTAGGGAGATTAGAAAGAGGTGGGCACTCTCTTATACTGCTTATTGGAGCATTGAAACAAGATTTCTGGAAAGCAATCTGTCATTCTGTACCAAGAGCCTTCAAAACGTTCCTACCCTCTGATCTAATAATTCCACTCCTGGGAATCTATAACCAGAAATGTTTATAACATTTCTGCACAAAGACCTTCATCACTGTCATATTTATAACAACAAAACACCACTGATAACTGAAATGTCTGACAATAGACGAATCATTTCATAAAGCATGGCACATCACGTAATAGAATTCTCTACGTCCATTAAATATATTTAGGAAGAAATTCTCACTAAATGGGGAAATGCCAGCACTGCTAGAAACCAAGACTAAAATTACATATGTGCATATATCATACACATATATAACATGGGGATTATACACATATGTGGAGAGAGCATGAGAAGATGCACCAATGAACGGATGATGTTTATGCTAGTCTCTCGGCAACTGGGTGATTGTTTTTCTGCTTTTTGTGTTTTACACTTCATACCATTTTGTAAAAGTTTAAGAACACTGCACTGTTTTTCAGACCTAGCTATTTCTGCATTGCCACCGACAGGTGTACGGCCCTGCCGGCCTCTCTGCTCCGGAGAGCGGGTTCCTGCTCCCGTGGGGCCAGCCCGCCACCACGTTGTTTGCAACAAGTCACTGAACCCACACTGCTTGGGTCCCGCACGCGTTCATGCGGTGCTTTCCTGATTAGTGGGGACAAAAGGAGCATCAGGTGAGCTGGGGGCAGACCAGGAGCCCGGTCCTCACGTGCAGCTGTCCACCCGATCCCCACGTCAGGGAAGGAGCCGTGCCCCTTCCAGCTTCCTCAGTCCCCCCAGCTTCTGCCCCTAAACTGGAACTAGAAGTCGATGGTCTTCAGATGGCCTGCGTTTCTTTTAGACATCAGCTCCGTTCTTCTCGCCTCCGTGCCACGCCCCTCTCTGCCTCAGCCGTCCAGGCCTCAACCCCGACCCCAGCAGCTGCCGGCGCCGAGGGTCACGCAAGTGCTCTTCCTGCCTTGATCTCTGTGAGCGCTTCCTCTGAGCAGGCCCCACATGACAGCTCAGTGTCTCCCGGAGGCCTCCAGGAAGTTCCAGCGGTGACCCTCTGCCACCGTTCTCCTCTCTCCTTCTGTTGTGGACTTTTCTTCACAGATGGCCCCTATGCTCCTCTGCTTCTGAGATGTCACTACTTACTTTTCAGCCCACAAAAAATAACGGCCAGTGTTATTTTTACATATGCAAAGCATTCCGTGGCTGCTCACGTGGCGCCTGGCCTTGCCCTACGCGCGTTTGCTCACATCCTTCCATCTTAGCCTCTCAGTAACCCGACAACAACAGAAAGACGAAGAACCCAATTTTTACAATGTGCAACAGATCCGAATAGACATTTCTCCAAAGAAGATACACGAATGGCCAATAAGCATGTGAAAAGATGTTCAACCTCATTAGTATCAGGGAAATGCAAATTAAAACCATGATAAGATGTCACCTCACACCCACTAGGATGGCTATAATAAAAAAGGCAGATAATAACAAATGTCGGTAGGGAGGAGGAGAAATTGGAACCCTGGTGCATCGCCGGTGGGAATGTAAAATGGTGCAGCCACCCAGGAAAACAGTTCAGCAGTTCCTCAAAGTGTTAAACATAAAATCACCATATGATCCAGCAATCCTACTCCTGCGTACAGACCTAGCACTATTGAAAACATATGTTCGCACAAAAACTTGTACATGAATGTTCATAGCAGCACTATTCATTATAGCCAAAAGGTGGAAACAACCCGCACGTCTACCAACTAGTGAATGGATAAACAAAATGCAGTACATCCATACAATGGAATATTTGCCGTAAGGAGGGATGATTCGTGCTACAGCGCAGATGAACCGTGAAAGCATTACGTTCAGTGAAAGAAACTGGACACAAAAGCCCACATGGTGTACGCTTCCATTTGTGAAGCATCTGGAATAGATAAAGCCGTAGAGACAGCAAATAGATTAGTCGTTGCCAGGGGTTGTGGGGGAGGGAGAATAGGGAGTGACTGCTAACGGGTACAGGGTTTCTTTTTGAGGTATTGAGAATGTTCTGGCATTTGATAGTGGTGTTGGTTGTACAACATTGTGAATGTACTGAAAAACACTAAATTGTGTACTATAAAAGGGTGATTTTATGGTATGTGAATTATACCTCAATTTTAAAAATAACCCAAATAGTGGCCATCGTCACTGTCATCCTCATTTCGGCAACGAGGATGTTAGATGGTTAGATCTTGCGAATGCTGCATCAGAGCTAGCCAGCCAGAGCCTTGCTCCTAAGCCTGCAGGGCATGGCATGAATTAGGGAGGGAAGAGTGGAGCTTCTCTCACTGCATGGAGGGGCAGGCAGGGAGGCTTGGCTGGGAGGACCAGGTCTCGACACCATGCAGGTTCGTGCCCCGGGAGATGGGGCCATCTGGTACACTTGCCTGGGAAGGACCTGCCCCGAGCCTGTCATTGTGCCTGGGCCTGTGGAAGGCCACGTGCTGAGGGAAACCGAAACTGCCTCCCCGCCACAGCTGGCTGGACCAGGCACTGGTGTCTGGGCCAAAAGCAGCGACATGTCTTCCCCCTTCCCCGTGAGGGAAGCCCAGTCTCTCTGGAGTGTTGGTGGGGACATCACCGGCCAGGCAGCTCCACATGGGACTGTAGCCAACTGACCCAGTTGTGCATAGGCTCGCTCTTGGGGCCTGACTACTCTTATGGAGAGGGTGGGTAGCACCCCTGACCGCGCAGGGCCATTGCTCTAATTCTCCCTGTGCAACATGGGCAAGAGCAGGCCCCCGTGACCCAGGGACCCCTGTCCCCAAAGGCATAGCTCTTCTCTGCAGCATAGGCACCCGACAGGTGTGCTGGCTCCTACGTGGCAGAGAGAGGAGGGCACGGGCTGGATGGCCTCTTAAGGTCTCCAATCCACAACGGGCTGGACATCCCCCTCAGGGGCCCCACAGGCTCCCCAGAGCAGGGCTGACTCTGCCAGGGGATTGGAGGGGGACCAGGTGAGGATGACACAGGCCCTCCCCAGAAGAGCCCCTCGCTGCAAGATGGCAGAGCTGGACACCTGCTGGGGTCATTCCCCCACCACTCTCTGTGCCCAGAGGCGGAGCTCCAGGCACCCCGTAAAGCAAGGCTGTCTGAGCTGCCAAGGCAAGATCAAAGCTTTCCTGCCCAGGGGTAGGTGACAGGGCTGACCTCTCTCGAGGAAATGAAGGGTTTGCTGGGTGTGGGGAGAGTGTGCGCTCCTAAGTCACGTGGGTGGCACTGCACTGCAGCCCTGCCCTTTGATGTTCCCCCCTCCGCCCTAGTTCCATTTAAATAGTCAAATCCTGTCCTCTTTCCTGAGCACGAAGGCCCTTTCCCAGCAAGGCTGCACGTGGTTCCCGAAGCTGCAAACGCACCTGCCTCGACTATCAGGTGGAGGCCCTGGCTGTCTCCTCGCCCACCAGAGGGGACCCGGAGGAAGCTCCAGCCACTGGGGCCCAGGCAGGATGAGGTCTGGGCACCTGAGGGTGGGAAGGGGGAAAATGAGGGCCCCCTACCCCCTTCCTGACCCCCTAAGGCCCCATGCCCTCCACCCCATCCTGCCCCGGACTGCCTGCACCTTCTCCACTGGCAGCTGGGGACCAGGATGCTGGGGGGCCAGGCTTGCACCGTCCCCAGAAAACAGAGAAAACTAAGGATGGTGGAATTTGTTTTTCAGGAAGTTAAATCTCTTTGCTTTAAAGAACTTGGCTTTTTATTTTATTTTTTTAAAAGAGTCCGTCCTTCCTTTTTGGTGTTAAGGAATGCTTTCTTTCATAAAATGATGTGTTGGAAGATGACAGTTAATTATCATTTGTTTAGTCAGTTTTTAGTCTTTAAATCTCTTTAATTGGCAAAATCAAGGGTGGCAGGCATTTGAGGGGTCCCAGTTTTTTGGAAAGTCCATGACGTCCCACAGCCTACGGTCGCCCCTGACCCTGCAGGAAGGGCAGAGGAAAAAGGAGCCCTGCACCCCGGTGGGTGTGGCCAAGGCGTGGGGCCCCTGGTGGTCACAGCGCAGGAGCCTTCAGGTAGGAGGTTGATGAGAAGTCCAGGCTTGGCTAAGAACCTGGTGGACACCTGTGGGCATCACGGGACCCTCCCCAAGATGCAGACACTGCACACCCATCTTGGCTCTGGGAGTAACTCAGGTCAGACTCGGGGTCAAGAGAAGAGGTGGAAGAAGGAATACGGGACCCTGGCCTGGATCCCAGTTTTGCCTCTACCCAGCATGGTGGCCATGGACCAGGCCTCAGCCTCTCTGAGTCCCTTCTGCCCCCTGCACAGCCAGGGCTGCTGCACTGGAGGTTCCCCAAGCCCTCTCCAGCTCCAGCTCTTGCTTGCTGTGACGCTAAGATGCTCACCATTTGGACTCAGAGAGACCCATCGTCCACATCTGTAGCCGGAGCACAACCACAGGGCCCCTGTCCAAGGCTGCAGTGAAAGTGAACGAGACGGAGCCCTGGAGGCTCTGGGCACACGGCCAGCACCGAAGAGCTGGCCCTTAGTCCAGGTCCCGCCGAGCCAGAGAGAAACCCAGCGGGCCAGGTGGACTCAGACAGGGCTGAGATGCCCCAGGGGCTTTTCCTGCCCCCGCCCCCCAGAGGCCCCATACCTGCCTTGGGGAAGTCCAGGCGGCCTGGGCCTGTGTTCCTCCCCTGAGGCCTGAGAGTGGGGACACAGGAAGCCTGCCACCAAGGTGTCAGCACAGGACGGTCGGCCTGCTGTGAGCCAAGGTTGGTTTCTAAGGCCCCAGCTGACCCTCAAACACCCCGGCTTCTCACGCTTCTACCCGAGTCTACATGCACACTCAGCTTGAGCAGGGCAGGAGGGGCGCGGGGCAGTCTGGTGGTCTCGGTTGCAGCGCCTTGGGGCAGGTGGTCTTGACTTTGACTGTTGTCACCCACTTAACATGCCCAAGCCTCAGTTGCCTCATCTGCAAAGTAGGGGTGTTAGCAGGACCTGCCCGTCAGGTTGTCTGGGGTTGAAATGAGCTAACAAATGCCCAGCACAGGGGGTCCCCACATGAGTCAGGGCTCAAGAGGTTTGTGTTCAGCCACCCCTTCCCGTCCTCCCTGGAGAAGGGTAGGGCCCTGGCTTTTCAGAGGGACCTCTCTGCCAGCCCAGCGACTCTATCTGAGATGTTCAGGTGGACGTGCCCTTCCCCGACTGCACCCTGATGCAGCCCAAGGCCCGACGGGGACATGATAGACTGCAGGGCTGCAGGGCAAGGGTCTCCTCAGACACTGGACACGAGGGGGTTTAGAAAGGAGCCTTCAGCAAGCGGCTGGTTCCTCCATTGCTGGGACAACTGGTGCATTCGGCAACATCCCCAAGCCGGGCAGTGGGGGAGCTGATGGTGACAGAGGGACCCAAATGGGTGGGGACACAGCTGAGTGTCTCGGAGGGAGAGGAGAGGCTGCCCGCTGGCGGCGACGGTGACTTCCTCTGCTCTTGGGGCCTGGAACGCTACTTCAGGGTGAACTGAAAGTCCTTTCTTGATTAAAACCACACCATATTCTTGGCTCCCCAAACAACAGCTTCCTCCAGTGGCCCAAAGCCCGGGTGCAGGAAGGGCTCCCGCTTGCCACATTCACTCTCCTTGGGGTTTCTGAGCCGGGCATCTTTGACCAGCACCTGCGCAAGGCAAGCTGATCTCTAACACGCCCACCACCATGGAGCTTTGAGATTCCTTCTGGCTCAAAGAGCCAGACCCCCTTCTCTCCTGGCCCCTGGGACCCAAGAAAGCCCTTGGCAACACAGCTCACGGGCGGCTGGAGTGTGGACCAGGCCGCAGAGCGGCTCTGGGAGCTCCAGCACAGCAAAACCTGCCACGACACGGGCTCCCCAAATTCCAAGGCCAAGGTCCAAGGTGGGCCTCAGCTGGACCCACCACCAGATGGGGGGCAGGGGAAAAGCATGCACGTCAGGTCGCTCCGTGCTATGACGGTAAGAACAACCCACCCCCCTGCTGGGCCCCTCCCTTCAGAGTCGCCTGCCCCTCCATCATCTCTGTGCCCAGGGAGGGAGCACTTTGTACTCACAGCACGCAGAGCGCGTAGGCCCGGGAGATGGACTCGCTGGCACGCACGAGGAAGCTCCCATCTTTGCCTGTCCTGGAGAGCAGCTCCTCTGCCTTGGAGCGTGTGATGTTGCCGTGGTTCCAGCAGGGGACCATGGTGGGCATGGGCCTCCTCGGACCAGACTGGCGGCCACCCCAGGACCGACACACCACCGAGCTGAGACCCCTACACTGCAACCTGTCTTCTGTCCCCTCTTGGTGGCCTCAGCTGCTGCCACCAGCTCAACTGACTGACTTCCTGTTTCAGGCGCTCAGCGAGGAAAGGAAACTGAGCTGCAGAGAACTTCCTCATTGCAGAAACCAAGCGACGGTGGCGGGGGTGGGGGGGGTCCCTGGCCATCCACCTCCCCACCCCGCCCCCGCACTGGCTGCTGCCCGTCCCCCTGCCTCTGTGGCTCTCTCCTTCCTTGTAACAGTCTCAGCCTCCAGAAGCGCCAAACATCAGCTAAAGTCCTGCCTGGTGGGATTCTCAGCCACTTGGGCGTCCGGGGATCTGTGGCTAGCTCCTGAAGAAATGTGGCCCAGCAGGTGTGGATGGGCCAAAGGAGTGAGGGCCACTTGGGATGGCTACGGCCTGGACAGATCCCTTGAGCCTTCTGCTCTCCCCCCATCCCCACGACACCCAAGGGGCTCAGCTTCACAGCCAGGACTAAGGCCTGCCCCAGGACAGAGCAAGATTGAGGGGGGATGGTCGAACCCTGCCCCTCCCCCTTGCAGACACACAGCTGTCCAGACGCCGACGAGCAGGTGCTGGGAGACCTTGGCCGCCACTAGCTGAGGACTCTAAGGGCCCGGCTGATGGCTCTGTGATCTATTACACTCTCTCCTGGGGGCTGGTGGGTTCAGAGGAGCCTGGGGTCCACCATTCACCGTGGGCAGTGCTGCTCAGATCCCTGCAGCCCAGCTAGAAGACATACAAAGGGAGCTTGGCAGGCTCCGGACAGGGACCAGATTCAGGGTGGACACAGGCCGGGTTTTCCCCTCTGGGCCTCTCCAGGATGTTGGGGAAACAAGCTAGGAGAGGAGACCCCACCACCTGTCAGGGGAAGCTGGCTGCTTGGCCAAGGGTGACACTCGTTCCTCAGTCCCACATCTCTGCAGAGTCCAGGTGGCCAGTCAGGCCGCACCTCCTCCAAGACTGGGTGTGGCCACATTTGCCCACTGCTCAAAGGGGAGCTGCCTCCATGGGGGCCGCCACCCAGGACTAGCAGATTTCTGGGGGCCCCAAAGCACATACTCATACCTTGGACCCCAGAGGTGGGTGCCCTCAGTCCTTGGGTCAGGCCCACCAAAGGTGAAGGGGCAAGTGCTGACCTATTGCTCAAGTAGAGGCCCCCCAATCCCATATTCAGGCCATGACCCCTCTCTCTCCCCCACCAGACATGACAACTGACCCCTCTCCAGGCAGTTCCCACCACATTCAAGCTGGAGACACTTGGTCAAGTTTCTTCTCTCTCTGAGCCTTGCTTTCCTCTCCTCTAACGGGAGGGACAGCTCCTAAAGCGCAGGTGTCGAGGGCTGGATGTGAGCTGCACTGGTGGGTGTTCAGCATAAGAGCCCCAGCACCTCCCCTCCTGCAGCAGGTGAGTCTGTCAAGGGGGCAGAGCACCTCGTTCAGGGCCCTCTGGCCAGTGCTGATGACAGCTGGTCTCCACGCTCCGGCCCCCGAAGCCAGCTCAGTCCTGAGCACACAGCTGCCCCGGGCGCAGGCCCCTCATTCCCTGCCTCACCCCTGCTGCACGCCCCCAGCACCCCCACACAAGAGAGCATGTCCTTCTGCACTGCGCAGGCTTCTCACTTCCTTGCTGGCCTCCGCCGACTGTCCTGAGCTCTGAGCCACTCCAGGGTCCATCACGATGACCCATCTGCAATATTGGTCCCTTCAGGCCCTGACTGACTCATCTCAAGAGACCCTACTGCATCCAAAACTGCCGGGTGTACAGAGACCCCCCCACACCCCAGCGTCCCACCCCACTCTCTCCCACCTCTGTTCCCACTGTCCGTGCCATTCACCCAGCCAGATCCGACACGGGGCACACACGGCACGTGCGGCTCCCCGAATTTTTAAGGCCCATCCGTCTTCACTTTCTTCCCCGCCCAATCCCCTGACGCGTCCAATGTGGCAGCTCTTTTGTTCCCCACCCACTGCCCCCCATATTCAGGAAACCCCAACATCTAGGTCAGAGCTGCCCTGACGGTAGGTGGGCCTGAGTAAGTGGTTTTTTGCAAGGCCCTGTCAATATGAACAATTTAATTAAAACATATTATAAAATTCATGGATTGATTCATGTGAGACGTGCTTTATATAACGGGAGGTAGTTACGCGCATGTCCGACGTACGGCCAGTGCTCACGCAGCGTCTGCGGGACGCCCCGTCCTCCCTTCCCATGCAGGCCCAGGAATCACCTCCCCCGTCTTTCATCGCACCATTCCCGACTGAGCTCACATCGTGCACAGACAGGTGAGGGTATTATTCACGATGCCACGGCTGTTCACGTGGAGACAGCACAGACCTTCCGGCCTCTGCATTCCAAGTGCCACTTATGTCCTGCTGGTTCCATCACCACCGGCCATGCCGCTTTGTCCTTATGCGGCCCCGGCCATGGCTCTCGGAGACTCCCTCCCAGGCCGCTCCTGTGCTTCATGGATGAGCACAATGCGTGTCTTACCCAGAGCATGCAAAAAGTGTTTACAATAATTCATTTTCTTGTCGTGTTAAATTTACTCTTTCAAATTTTATAGCATAAATGTAAAATAATGCATCTTCCAACCATATTATTCTGCACATTTTAGACCGTAATCACCACATTCCTATACTGTGGTCCCATTCAATGATGACGCACCCCTGCCTTCCACACATGACAGCAGACATGTCCCCCGGGAATGTCCATCCTGCATCTGGCATGACTTCAGGGCACCCTGGAGAGCTCAATGTCACCACATGAAGGGGAGGTGGGAGAGGGCCCGTGGCGTGGCGGAGCAATGCTCTCGACAGCTGTCGGAGGAGATGCTGCCCGACTCCTGGACAGCAGCCCCCAGAGGGGGCAAGTGACTGCCACCTGCTATTGACAGGGGCACAGAGCTGCCACTCACCCTGCTGCCCTTGGTGCTCAGTGTCACTCAGAAGGAGTGACCTGCTCCCCAGGCTGCTCCTAGGAGCCACACCCAGCCATGGGGCCCCAGAATGATCCCACAGCTGTGAGTCTGTGTTCCTTGGGACATCTGATCAACCCCACATGCAGGGCAGAGGGTTGGATAGCAGGTGATGGGAAGAAATGGGGTCAGAACGGTGGGTTCCAGGTCCTAGCCAGGGTGAAAGCAGGTGGGACCAGGTCCAGGCTGGGGGACCCCACCCAAAGGCACTGCCAGCCTGGAATGTCCCAGGCTGTGGAGGGGGACTTGGAAACTTTCTGGGAGGTCAAAGCGGTAAGCAGCATGAGAGTGGTCTGGTAGGCACCTGGTCACGGGCACTCACCACCCTGAGAATCTCAGTTTTCGTCTCTGTAAAGGGAGTAATAACACCCACACTGAAGCGTATCCAGGTAGGTGCTGATGACAGGGTGGGTCTCCCAGGTGGCTCCCTGACCTGCCGGGAGGCCAGAGCTTCAGTGAACTCCACTGGCCGGAGTCAGAGTTTCACCACTAGTTTAACAATCCTTGTTTGAAAGAAGACAGGATGTTTTTTGTTTTGAGACAGTCTTGCTCTGTCGCCCCAGGTAGAGTGCAGTGGCATCATCATAGCTCACCGTAGCCTCAAACTCCTGGGCTCAAGTGATCATCCTGCCTCAGCCTCCCACGTAGCTGGGACTACAGGCACACACCACCACACCCGGCTAATTTTTCCTTTTTTAGCATAGATGGGGTCTCACTGTTGCTCAGGCTGGTCTCAAACTCCTGAGCTCAAGCGATGCTCCCACCTCGGCCTCCCAGAGTGCTAGAGTTATAGGCATGAGCCACGGCGCCCAGCCAAGGACAGGATTCTTTACCTATGACTATGAACTTGAAGGGATCAGAGTCTGAGTCTTGTGGTTCCGGCCACCAGGGGGCCCTTGAACACTGGCCTCCCTCCATGGACAGAGCTCCTGTGTGACTCTCCACGTCGGTGGGTCACATTCCCAGTTAGCATGGCCAACAGGAACGGAGGCCACTCCCATGGGGTTCATGACTGTGCTCAAGGACATCTGTGGCTACTGAAGTCCTAGTGGTGAGCGGCTCTCTGCTGTTACTAACGATGCCAGAAAGTCAAATGTGCTCGAGTGGCACCTGGGAGGGCAGGATCGACCAGAAGATTTGGGTAAGAGAGAATTGAAAGAACAACCCATGTCTTTTGTCAAGATTGTTGTTAAGAAATAGGAAAATATTCATAATACAAAGTTAAGTGAAAAAAAACTGGGAACTAGAGTGAAAAAAAAACAATCCTGGGAGAAGAGTGACTATGAAGAGCATTGAGTTAGTGTTATAGCTACAAGCAATTGTTTGCTTCCTTCTACTTTCCCAGCTTTCCTTTACTAACCACGTGCTACTTTTATCGTAGTAAAAATTAAGTTCTACTTTTATCATAGTAAAAATTAAGTAAATAAAAAGTAAAATGCTGCCAGAAGAGTTTGGTTCTCTGTGGATAGCTGGTTGTACCTCTCCTCTTGCCTCTCTTGGGATTCCTAAGGAGGAGATCAACTTTTTTCTCTTTAATCTTTTTTTAAATTGAAAAGTAATTACACGCACATAGTAAAAACTCAACCAGCATGAAAGGGTTTACCATGAAAAGTAAGTTTTCCTGCGAGCCCAGACCCCAGGCCCCTTTCTCCAGGGCCAGTGTCTAGTGTAGTCTTTCAAAACTCTCTGTGCGTAGACAACTCTATTTTTGCAAGGCTTCTCTTCTTCTTCTTTTTTGTAATTATTGTGCACCTTGTTGTTTTCATTAGTATTTCTGCACATTTCGTGGAGCTTTTTTATATCTACCACATTCTTTTAAAGATACATGCTATGCTATGTCAAAACACAGTGCATTTTGCCAATCTCCTATTCATGGACACTTAGGTTCCAGTCTTTAGTCAGTATATCTGCAAGAAAAATCTCTGGAAAAGCAACTAGGGTTTTACAGTTGTGTGCATTTTTAGTTTTGATTGATTATGCCATGTTGTCTTCTGACATGGTTATACCAATTTACATATTCACTTTGGGTGCACCCACTAGGTGCAGTTCGAGCACATTTGACTTTCTGGCATCGTTAGTGACAGGAGAGAGCTGCTCACTGCCAGGCCCGCAGTACTCACAGATGTCCTTGAGCACAGTCATGGACCCCATGGGCCCTTGGACCTCTCGGGAGTGGCCTCTGTTCCTGTTGGCTGTGCTAACCGGGAAAGTGACACCAAGGTGGAGAGAATTGGGGCTTAATATGTCCTTAAACCCAGAAGGGCCATTCTGGAGTGTCCTACTTTAAGAAAGACATGGATGCAAATCCTACTTATAAAACAGATTTTTTTTAAACACAGGCCTTGGTGACTTGTGTTTTAAAGGGACCGTTAACTTTCAACACAGTATTCATTTAGAACAAGCTCTCCCCTTGCATTTACTATATAATTTGAATTTTTATAAAAAATATATACTTTCTCTTTCCAGAAAGCTGCCTTGGACTGTTTCTCGTGCTGATCCCATGGCCCCTTTGCAGCTCTGCAGCACTAAGCCCGCGGCTGGCATGTGAAGCCAGGCAGCCTGTGATGTCCTGTTCTGCAGGGTGACCCTGTTGCCATGGCAACCATCCTGGCTCTCTGCCCCCAGGGTCAGATTTCACAAATTCTAGGGACAGCAACTCTCCTCCCTGAGACTCCCCTGAGCCGAGCCATCAGCCAGCATGGGTCAGCCCACCACAGCCACCCGGCTGCTGCTGACCATTCTGGGGCCGCCACCATGCCCAGGCCCCTGTGCCTCCTCCACCCTCTGTTCTGGCCTCAAGCACTTCCCAAGCATGAATCATGACAACCTCCCTCAGTCAGGTTGCGCTTCCTAAACGCATTTTCTGCCAATAGCCACTCTTTCCGCAGTGACTGCGTGTCAAGGTCCCAGCCCCGTGATCTGTTCCTCTTCCTCTCTGCCTCTTCGGCCAGCAGTTCTCTGAACTGATGTGCCAAGAAACCCACTCTGTTGGTTCCAGCTTCTCTCCATCAGGATCAGCTGCCCAGCGCTAGCTTCCTCCTGCCGCTCCCCTTGCTTGGCCGCGCTGGGTCTCAGGAAGCCCTGGGCCTTCCTAACTGCACCCTAGTCAGTGGGTCAGCTCCTAAAACGGCAGGGCAACATCTCTGAAATGCCTCTCCCCTCGTGTTCTTCCAGCCACTGCCCACCGGGCCGCATCACCTCTTCCCTGGACCGGTGCAGCCTTGCAGGCTGCGGCTGCTGAATATCACGGCTCCTCCTCGTCCCCGACCCGCGCCCGGCCTGCACAGTGTGCCTGCTCTGCTCTTGCAGCATTTTCCCGTGATGACTTGCACTGTCCGTGAGCACTGCTCTCCTCACCTCAGATTCTCACCTCCTCGAGAATGCAAATCTGTCTTACTCATCCATCACCGCCAAAGCAGGCCGCCAATATCACACACTATGGACTGGTGGCTTCAAGCACAGGCATTTATTTCTCACAGGTCTGGAGGCTGGAAGCCCGAGACCAAGAAGCCAGCATGGTCAGGCTCTGGTGGTGGCTCATCCTGAGTGGCAGACAGCTGACTTCTCACCGTGTCCTCACGTGACCTTTCCTCTTCTCCGCACTTTATAAGGCCACTAACCCTATCAGGTTAGGAGCCCAACCTTATGACCTCATTTGACCATCATTACCTCCTAGAAGCCCTGTTTCCAAATGCAATCACATTGGGGGTCAGGGCTTCAGTGTATGAATGGGGGGAGCACAATTCAGCCCATAGCAGCACTCGATAAACACATGCTGGATTATAACAGCAGCTAATACCTGTCATCTGCCGTGTGGGGAACACTGCCGAGCTCTCTGCGTGAGCTGCCTTGTTCGATACTCATGGACGCTCCGCAGGGGAGGTCTGTTATTATCTCCATGTCATTGGCAGGAAAATTGAGAATGAAAGAGGTTAAATAATTTGCCTGCCAGTTAGTGGCAGACCTGAGATGCTAGCTCACTTCTGCCTGGTCTCGTAACCACTGTGCGTGCTACATGCCTTGTGTGGGCTGAGTCGGAGCTTCTGCGCTGGCCTCTGAATGCACTGGGCCTCGAGCTTTGCCCTGCTCCCCTAAACTCTCCCAAGCACTTCTCCCATCTGGAAGCCTTGTGGGACCCTAGTGCCACCTTCACTGAGACTGTAATCAGAACTAGCACAGATGAGGAAGTAACTGGATCTAGGTCCGAGGTGCTGGTCTCCAGCACGTGGAAGTTTCAGGGGACCATTTTAAGGGTCGTTGGAAATGCGTGTGTCCAGAGGAGGTTTTCGCTGGAACAGAAGAGAGGCGTCTTGCCCTGTCCTCCAGGTTTTTTATTGTGAACTCAAATACGGCTTGATGACCACAGTGCAGGTGTGGTAGAGGGAACCAGAGCCTTGGTGTCACACTGCACGTCCCTTCCCACGCCACCTGGAGGTCACTGATCTCATTGCAGTTGTGACCTAGCTGATCTCCCAAATCTTCAGTTCCAAATCCTCAGTTTGCAATCCAGACTGCAAAATCTCACTGTGCCCTACTAACAGTTTCCAAGGCTGCCTACTGCCTCCAGGCAAAGTGGGAAACCCTCTACAGAACTTAAACGACTCTCATCTGGTCACTGCCTGCCTCGCTTCCTTATTTCCATCCCACTCCTGGGAACTTGGCAGGAGTCCTCCTCACTCCATGCCTGGGTCCAGCGTCTTCTGCCAACTCTGGCCATTGTTGCTGCCACCCGGGAATGTATGCAACCCAAACCCTAGCCTCTGAGTCATGTGCCACCCCTTGGCTACAATCGATCTCCTCCCTTCCCATCCCCACTCGCCCAGGCCCTGCCCTGACCGCGCCGTCCCCCGCCTTCCCTCTCACGCTCGGGCTCCATCCACAGCCACAGCTGTTCTCCCCAGCCCCCTCTGCTCCCCTACAGCTCCTCCTTCCCCTGCCGCAGCCTCCCTCAAAACCTCCAGCCAGACTCCTGCTCCTGGAGGGCCCTGGATGCTGCCAGAGAAACGCCCCCACCAGGCAGCCCAGCCCAGGACAGACCGGGGCTTCCGCCCAGCATGGCAGCCAAAGCTTCTCCGTCTCTCCAGCCCACGTCACTTCCCTGCGCAGCTCCCCACGCCCCCAGGCTGGCTCACTTCCAGAGCCCCACAGATTAAAACCCCCCCGCCTTTCTGCCCACAGACAATGGCCGGGTGCCCAACCAGCTTCCGCTGCGTCCACCTGCCTCCTGCCCATCCCTCCCAGGTGCTCTGCCAAGGTTCTCCGTTGCCTGGCTGGGACCAGCCCTGACAGCTGCCCCCTTGCCCCTGGATTCTCTCCTTCCCCGCCCCACTCCTGCCTTCCCATTTTACAAAATAAAAATACAAAACTCTCCCTGCCAAAAGGTTCTCAGTCCTGGCTCAAAATGTGAAGGGCCCCACCCCAGACCAATTAAATAGCCATCTCTAGGGCAGGGCAGGACTTCCCAGGGGGAGTCCAATGGGCCACCAAGATTGAGAACCGTAGTCCCTGCTTCCTTCTTGCCTGGGTACAGCCCTGCCTCTTCTCCTTAGCTGATGAGCCCAGTGTGACCACGTCATCGTCTCCCACTGCAGCCTGACCCCACCCTCTCCCCATCCTCTCCCAGAAACTTCTCCAGCCACTTCCTTCTCCCAGCGACACCAGCTCCTCTCCTCGACAACCTTGCTGCAGCCAGTGACCCTGCAGGCCTCTCCCGCCCTCCCGAAGTTCTTCCCGGCCCGCCCCAGTCCTGCATCTTCCTCCCTGACCCTCAGACAGGTTGCCGCTTCCCCGACTTTTGTTCTTGGCCTTTTCTTTTGTCTGTTCTATGCTCTCCCAGGGCATCTTCCTCACCTGTGCCTTCCAGATCTGCATTTCTACCCCTGACCTTGTTCTGAGCTCCCATCCACACTTCCGCTGCCTACGTGGCCATCCCGCAAGCACTTAAGCCCCATCTCATCTGAATTTTCTATCTTTACACCAAAACCTGTTCTTCCACATGCATCGCCTATGTAGATGACTGTCACCAAACCGGCTTCTCCCAAGCCAGAAACCGGCAACGTCTTCATCCCCGCCCCCTCTCACCACCCACATCCGATGGCTCATCGAGTTCTAGAGCTCCTCGGAATCCACTGCTTTGGCTGCAGCCCCACGGCCCTGCCTTCGTTGGGCACCGTTTGTCCCCTGGACTATTTCAGGAGGGCCCTCACTAGCCTGGCCTCCTCCAGGGTCCTTCCCACCCCACTCACATCGCTGACTCTGTCCCTGCATGTGGACCATGCTGTCTTTCTAAAATGCAGATCTGAGGCTGGGCGCAGTGGCTCACGCCTGTAATCCCAGTACTTTGGGAGGCTAAGGTGGGAGGATCACTTGAGGCCAGGAGTTTGAGACCGGCCTGGGCGACACAGCAAGACCCAGCCTCTAAAGATAAATAAATAAATAGATAAATCACAGATCTGAGTCTGCCACTTCTCCAGGTTAAATTTCCTGGTGGCTTTGCACATCCTACCATGAAATGCAAGCTCCTGGGCAGGTCATACCAAGCTCTTGCCTGCCTTTCCTGATGTCCTCAGTCCTCTCCCACATTCACTCTGGGCTCCAGGACAACTGAATTGGCACCTTGCATGTGTCCAGTCATTCATTGATCTGACAGATACTGACTGAGAGCCCACCATGATCCGACAGATACTGACTGAGAGCCCACCATGAGCGCAGACACTGTCTAGACCCCAAAGATGCAGCAGGGAACAAAACCCCTGCCCTGATGCAGCTTCCGCTCCGCATTGCGACTTCTTGCCCTGGGCCGTGATACTTGGCCACAGTCTAAGTCCTTTCCAGCCGGAGCTTATCTCATGCCCCTTTGGCCAGAGGGGAAAAGGGCAGATTCTGAAGCCCAACCTCCTAGCTCGGCCACTGACCAGTGTGCAAGATCATGGGCAAGTGGTTTAACCTTTCTCTGTCTCAGTCTCTTCCTCTGTAAAACGGGGGTGACACAGTAACCTGTCTCATCAGGTTGCTGTGAGGACTGAATAATAAACGCCTGTCAGTGGCTTGGAATAACGCCTGGCGCACAGGCGGCCCTCAGTAAACGTCCCCTTTCTTTCTTTCCCTTAGCAGAGTGCATAACACATATGGGTATTCAACTAATGTTTTCTGATTGGATTATTTTTAAAAGTATAAGTAGTTGGTGCTTTGGAAGCTAAAACCAAGTGGCCCTGATGTTATAAAACCACATTTGGAATGTCACCGAAAGATCTGGAAAGAAGGAAAACGCTCCACACGTGGAAGTAACATGGCTCAGATAACAATCGCCACCTGGGCACCTCCTGACTCAGGGTCTCCTCGGGCAGAAGGGAGGCCCGGATCGCTCAGCCAACAGCCCTCAGGTGTGACGGAAAAGGGGCGGAAGTGACAGGGGCCGGGTTCTGTCGCTGGGACCCTTGAGCTTCTGGTCCAGGGGGTGGTGGGGGTTCGGGGGACCCGCAGGGGCCTGCTCCTGTCCAGCCAGGACTGTGTGACTTTGAGCAAGTCTCCAGCCTCCCCAGGCCTCTGTTTCAACCTTATCAGACGGACAACATTAGGCTGGGTAATACCCAGGGCCCTCTGACCTCTGTGCTTCCAGAACCTTTCATATGTGTGTCCGCCTCTGATCTTGTACCTGGATTATAAACCAGGGAGAAAACAGGGACCATGACTTGTGAATTAAAGAACAAACGCATGCCTTAGTCAATTTTTCTGGGAGCTCAGGTGTTTAGAAATATAAAGAAAAGAGCCATTTCAGGGCATTTTAGCTCATTATTGGGAGTTGGGCTTTACACCTGCAAATAGCACATTTCAAGTGATTTCAAATGGTCATCTTTGACTCAATAATTTCTTTCAGAGGAGGTAATTTACAGAAATAATCACAGATAAAGACTGAGATTTACTCACAAAGATGTTCATCTCAGTGTTATTTACAACAAAAAACAACAAAAAACCAAAAGTAATTTCAGTTTCCAATACTAACGTAACAGTTAAGTAATTCTTGTCGCTCTGACATTGTCTTTTGCAAGAGAATAACCTGGAGGAGACGTTACATGGGCAGGGAGGGGTTAAAAAGCCTCCTAGACCCATTTTGTAGCAGCATCTCAGTTCCGGAGAAAAAGGAAAGTTCACAGATAAGACCAGAAGAAAATGTGTCTCTGGTTAGTGGGATTATGAGTGATTTTTCCTGGTTCTTTACACTTTCAGATGTTTGGCATCTATTACTTTGAAGCCCTCTTCTAAAAACAGTATGAAATGGAATTTGAAAAAGCAATACCTTGCCAAAAGTACATTCAGCTTTCTCACCTCTTCTTGGAGCAGCACATTTAAATACTGGCTTCCTTCCCTTCTCCTTCCCTTGCTGGGGACGAGATGCGGGTGAAGCATGGCCTGGGCTCTGAATTCTCACCACGTAGCCGCGTTCTCCAGCTCTTCCTGGCCTGCGTGCATTGCTGCCTTCCTAAGCCATCCACAGGGAGGATGAAGCCTGTATCTCAGCTCTTGACACCCTTTGGGTCCAGGTACCTCGGGCTGGCAAGTCCACAGAGCAGGGCCCACAGCCGAGCTGCCGTCTTCCCCAACTCCGGTGCGGAGACGGGAAGGGCAGGGACGCGAAAGGCAAGGTGCCCAGTGGCTCAGGACACAGGCTCCAGAGACAGGCCAAGCAGGATTCCACATCCCAGAAAGCAGAAGCCCTTTGTATTTCTTGAATGTTCAGACACAGACAAAGGAGGCACCCAGAACAGAGGCAGGAACATTGGTCTCGGATCCGAAAACCCATTCGCTCTCCCGGCCCTGCTTCTAACCAGTTGTGTGATCTGGAGGAAGTCACTGGACCCCATGGGACCCTCTTCATCCACCTGCCAATTGAGTATGTTGGACTTAGACTTCAAGGTCACGTCCATCTCTAAACGGCTAATGTTTCATGCCTTGCTACTACTTAACTCTGGGAATCAACATGTTTGAGCTAGTCATTGGGGCCACCAAATTGAAACCAGTTAATCTCAGCTGTGCAGAGGAAGGATTTCTCCTGGGAGGGGCAGACTCTCCCTATCCTCACTACTGGGTTAACTGCTACAGGTAGACCACCTGCCTGCTTTCCCCTCAGGGCTGGGCTCTGTGCCTCCCACAATGACCACCCTGGAGATGTTCCAAGTCCTCTCTCTCCACTCCCAAGCCTCACATGCTTTCGGCAGTGACCTTCTTGACCTCAGGCCTCTCCTACCATCACCCCCACCCCAGGTATCCAATGCAGAGGAGGGTCCCTCCTCGTAGGAACTACGGGCCATTTCTGGGAGGTGACTGGTAGCAGGGTCAGGCCACGGGGTCTGTTTAGGAGACATGGTCTTTCACAGAATGAGTCAAAAAGAAGCGCCAGTCCCTCTGGGAGTAGAGGACAGGAGCAGGAACTCTGCATGGGTGTGCGTGCATTTGTGCACATGTGTCTATGTACGCATGCATGTTTGTGCCTATGTATGCGGCTTTGGTGTGATGAAAATTCTTGGGAGGAGACAGAATCCGACATGGTTGCTTGAGTCTTGTGGAAGAAAAGATGACTCTTGTAGCTTTCTAATTTTCTGTCTTGGCAAATTTCAGACAGTTTCCACTATCGGGAGACAAGCAGTTGGCCCAGTGGCTAACTTCACAAAGGCTCAGGTCCCACGGTCTCCATGCACCTGGCACACATATTTGTTACAGGAGCAAAAGCAGGCAGTGGGCTGGCCGAGAGCAGAGTGGGAGGTCCTGAGATTGAGGGTGCAGAAGGCTGCGAAGTTCGTTGTGTAACTTCTTGACTTTGGAAGCAAGTAAAAATTCATTGCCAGCCTTTCTAGTAGGTTATGCCAACTAAAAATGTATCTTTGAGTTGCAGAATGGCTAAGTGCCTCCCACTGGTGTAATTTCAAGGATGTGTGGCAGAGAAAGAGAGTTGTTTGGTCAAGCCAGGGTCAGAGTGGACCACAGCTCATGGGTCTAGGGCGGTAGGTGACCAGCGGAAACAAGACGGTAGCAAACCCACTGGCACCAAGGGAAGGTTCACCGAGACCCTGTGGACCTTTATTCCAGACCCAAAGAACATCTTCTTCGAAGCGTTTTGACCAAATTAGAAGGGCATGCCTGGCAGTCATCAGAGAAGACTGACCCCTTTTCTTTATGTTTCCCCCCAATCTGTCCAGAAGAGTCTACGGTGACTTTAGGCCACTATGACCTTGAGGTGTCCTAGGATGCATTGCCCAGCTCAGAGCCAACAGTAGAAGCACCCCTTCCTCACTCACCTCCTCAACACACCCTTCCCAGGTGCCCAGGGAAGGAAAGCAAGGCTGTATTAGTTTCTGTTGCCACTGTAACAAATTACCAGAAACTCGGTGACTTAAAACAACACCTGTTTATTCTCTTACAGTTCTGAAGGGCAGAAGTTCAAAGTCAGTTTCACTGGGCGAAAGTCCAGGCGTCTGCAGGGCCACATCCCCCCAGGGACACTGAGGGGGAAGCTTTCCTGCTTTTTCCAGCTCAAGAGCTGCGTTCCTGGGCTCCCAGTCCCTGCCTTCATCTGCAAAGCAGCAGTGTGGCATCTTGGTGCCTTCTCCTCTGGTCAACTCTGCCCCTGCCCACTTCTTATAAGGACATGTGATTACATTTATGTCCCACCTAGATAAGCCAGGATGATCTCCCCACTCAAGAGTAACTTAACTGCATCTGCAAGGTCCCTTTGCCACGTAAGGGAACACTGGCAGTTTCCAGGGGTCAGCACGTGCACATCTTCAGCAAGGAGGGCATCGTTCAGCCAACCACGCAGCTCTTGTCAGGACCTTAGTCCCCTCCCCTGGAGCAGATATGCCAACTGCCATGCCCCTCCCCAGTGGCTTTCCAGGGCTGGTCTCCCAGGCCCCAGGAGTCCAGGTCATTCCCACTGTCCCAGCCGGGCCACGAAACTAAGTGAAGAGGAACTTGTGACCAGCCCAGCCGGGAAGGCGGTATCAGAAGGTAAGATCAAAGGTGGTGTCCAAAGAGAGGGGCTGCTTAGGGGTACCTGCTCAGAGGTGGGATGTGCAGTAGCAGCCCTGAGTCAAGTATCTGCAAGAACCAGGACCACAGGGGCTCCCCAAACTGGAGCTCCGGATCTCCCTGGTCTAAGCTAAGGGGAGCGGTTGGTGGGGCCCAAACTTCCCTGATGGCTGCTAGTGTCTGCATCTTTGTTGTTGGGCTGGTTGCACAGGGCTGGTCCACCACCTGATGGCTGTGTTCCTGTGTGTACACCCATGTGCACACACGCCCAGTGCCCAGATGTCCCAGGAAGTGGCCTTGGGCTCGAAGCCGACCAAGGTAGCCCCCGACAGTGTTCCACAGCCTGGACCTGGAGCTTTGTGTAGCTGATTTGGGGACCACCTTCCTGAGCTCTGGGGGCTGAACTGCTTCTCCTGACATTTGCACACCAGCAACCTGGGCCTGAAGCGCATGTGCTTCGAGTTTGCTTGTTTGTTTAGGAGGTCGTTTTTCGGGCAAAGTAGGCAGAAGGGAGGGCCTGCTGGAACTGTGTATCAACCTGTGTGTATATGTGTGTCTCTGAGGGTACATATTTATTACAGTAAAAATTCTGTTTCATTAAATGCACGGAATGTATCCTAGGTTGGATCCTAGAACAGCAAAAGGACATTAGTGGAAAAGTTGGTGACATCTGAATAGTCTAGAGTTTAACCAATGGCCATGTACCAATGATAATCTCTTAGACACATGCACCATAGTTGTGCAAGATGTTAACACTAGGGGAAACTGGGTGTGGGGTGTACAGGAACATGCTGTACTATCTTTGCAAATTTTCTGTAAATCTAAAATTATTTCAAAATTAAAAGTTTATTAAAAATTTCTATTTCAGGCTGGGTGTGGTGGCTCACGCCTGTAATCCTAGCACTCTGGGAGGCCGAGGTGGGTGGATCGCTCAAGGTCAGGAGTTCGAGATCAGCCTAAGCAAGAGCGAGACCCTGTCTCTACCAAAATATAGAAAAAAATGATCTGGACAACTAAAAATACATATATATAGAAAAAATTAGCCGGGCATGGTGGCGCATGCCTGTAGTCCCAGCTACTTGGGAGGCTGAGGCAGAAGGATTGCTTGAGTCCAGGAGTTTGAGGTTGCTGTGAGCTAGGCTGACGCCACGGCACTCACTCTAG